>CAUPSL010000632.1:0-32500 GCA_963514005.1 Raja brachyura | reverse complement strand
CAGAGAAACAGGCCTTTCAGCCCAACTCACCCATGTTGACAAAGATGCCGCATCTAAGCTAGGTTTAGGTTCATTATTATTTTATTGACTGTGTGAAGAAGGGTCCCCACCCAAAACGTCACCTATCCATGTTCTCTACAGATGCTGCCTGACCCGCTGAGTTACTCCAGCACTCTGTGAAACGTCACCTATCCATGTTCTCCACAGATGCTGCCTGACCCGCTGAGTTACTCCAGCACTCTGTGAAACGTCACCTATCCATGTTCTCCACAGATGCTGCCTGACCCGCTGAGTTACTCCAGCACTCTGTGTCTATCTCAGGTTTATTATTGTCATGTGTACCGAGGTACAGGGGAAAACTTTGTATTGTGGGCTATCCAATCAGATCAGATAATACAATAATAAAGATAAACTCAAGTTGATTGCAATTGCAATAGTTGGTGCAAAAGATACAGAGTGCAGAACACCGTACTGAGCATTGTAGCGCATCAGTTTTACATCTCTTCCTTAGAATTTAGCATGGAGAAGATGGGCCAAAGGGCCTGTTTCTGTTTATGATGGCATAGTGGCGCAGAAGGTAGAGCTGCTGCCTCACAGCGCCAGAGACCCAGGTTCGATTCTGACTACGGGTGTTGTCTGTGTGGAGCTTGCATGTTCTCCCCGTGGTTGAGTGGGTTTCCTCCGGGTGCTCCGGTTTCCTCCATCATTCCACAGATGTGCAGGTTTGTAGGTTAATTGACCCTCTGTAAATTGTCCCTAGTGTGCTGGGAGAGGATATGAAAGAGGGATTAGATAGAAGTAGTGTGAACGGGTGATCGATGGTCTCGGTGGGCTGAAGGGCCTGTTTCCATGCTGTATCTTTTTATACAAAGGACGACAGGTGTATTAAATGAGCTGCCGGAGGAGGTAATTGGGGCAGGAACTATCACAACATTTAAAATTTTTTTTTAAATAAATATTTTTATTAGAAGCATGTATACAAATAATAGTAAACGATAATTTAATTACAGATTTCTTACATAGCTTAAGTTTTTTTTAAAGAATAAAGATAGAGGGAGAAAGAGATGAGAGAAAGTAATAGAGAGAGAAGAAGAAGAGAGAAAAAGGGAGATGCAGAGAGAAACTACCAATGACAAGATCATGGAGATAGATCCGGGAAATGTTGAGTGTAACTATTCATCCAGTCCCAAACTCAGGTTTCAACCCTGATTCTGTGTTAAACTAATTTACCTTTTCAAATATTCAATAAATGAAGACCATATTCTAACAAAAAGCTCTGGTTTGTCAATTAAGACTAGTCTTAGTTTTTCCAAATGCAAGGTCTCAGTCATTTCCGTAACCCATATTTTAATTGTGGGGCTGCTGGTTTTTTCCAAAATTTTTAGTATTAATTTTTTCGCAGTTATTAGACTTGTCTCTGACTTATCGTAAAGTTTGTGCTATGTTCTGATAATCCTAATATTATTCATTTTGGATCTGGGTCCAGTTGGACATTGATACCTTCAGAAATCATTTTTAAAATGTCCACCCAGAAATGTTGAATTTTTATACGTTACAAAGGTATGCGTTAAGTTGGCTTCTTGAAATTGGCATCTGTCACAGAGAGGGGAAATATTTGGAATAAACCCTATTTAATTTTGCCTTCGAAAAATGTAGTCTGTATAATATTTTGAATTGTATCAAGGAGTGTCTAGCATTTAACGAACAGTGATTTATATATTATAAACTTTCATCCCATGTGCCTTTTATTATGGATTAAGCCAACTCGTCTTCCCATGCTCGTCTATATAATTCTGAAGACGGAACCTCAGTATCTCAGAGGATATTATACATATAGGATATTAATTTATTTGTGTTGGGATGTCTATTCAAACATTCATCAGGGGTTTCTGGACCTCTAAGTCTGTAGTCTTGAGTATGTAGTTTTACATAGTCTCTAAGTTGCAGATATCTAAACAAATGATTAGCTTGTAACTCGTATTTCTGCTGTAGTTCCTGAAATGAGAGAAAAATGCCTTTTTGATAAAGGTCTCCCACCGTTTTAATTCCATGGGTTTTCCATTGAACAAATCCTCTATCTAAAACAGACGGTTTAAAAGAAGGGTTATTTGTAATCGGGAGAAACAGTGATAAATGACCCACTTTTAGGCTGGGTTTTAATTGTTTCCACATACGTATAACACTATGTAAAGTCGGATTTCCTCCGTATGTTTCTTTATTCAAATTAATCAGAGCTAAAAGAATCAAGCCTATTTCAAAAGGTAAGCAGTCCTCCTCCTCCATCTTTAGCCAGTCTGGCTGTTGATCAATGTCATCCAGCCAGAAGGTAATATTTTTAATATTAACTGCCCAATAACTTTGGACTTGTATAAATGTATTTTATTTATTCTGTGGTTCTTATAGTCCCAGATAAAACTTGTAATTGTTGGATCCATTTTTTGAATTTTTGTTGAGAGATATATGGGAATTGATTGGAATAAGTATAATAATTGTGGGAGAAAAATCATCTTTATAGCATTAATTCTGCCAACTAAAGAGATGGGAAGTGTTTTCCAATATTGGATATTTCTGTGTAATTTAGTAAGTAAAGGAGGGAAATGTGACTTGAATAAAGAAGTATATTTCTTGGCCACATAGATGGCAAGATATTTAAACTTTTCTAGGCGATTTTAAAAGGGTACTGTTGAAGTATAAGCGGGTTTTGTTCCATTATTGGCATCATTTCACTTTTATTCCAATTAATTCTATATCCCGAGAATGAACCAAATTGAGATGAGATTTAGTAAAGTCGGAATGCTAATTTCTGGGTTTGTGATGTATAATAGTACATCTTCTGCATATAAAGACATTTTATTAACGGTATGTTTAGTATTATACCCATGTGTTTCTGAGTGGGATGTAATAACAACATTTAAAAAACATTTGAACAGGTATATGTCTTGGACAGCATTAAAGGGATATAGGCCAAACGCAGGCAGGCAGGCAGGCAACTAGTGTGCATGTTGGTCGGTGTGGGCAAGTTGGGCCGAAGGGCTTGTTTCCAGACTGTATGACTGTATTATTTCTAGAGTAAACAAGGACAGGTGATGCAAGGTTACACTGTGATTTGTGGTGGGGGTTTGCAGAGACGGGGAGAGTGGTGGACTGTAGTGGATGGATGTACATACAGAGAGCAACAGGGGAGGAAATCTCAACTTCCCAAAACCATAGCAGATGCGCGAATGATGGGTTGGCGGGCACATTCAAGGCGGGAAGTGTGGTTAATACGGGGGGTTGTTTAGCAGAGCTGGAGAGGTAACGTAACACTAAAACATTATATACTTTGCACGGCTGTGTCTGATTGATCATAAAAAACACATGTTGGCCAAACCATGCCCACAGGCGATGTGGAGGGATGTATCACACCGCTGGGCTGTGGGAAGGGAGACACCAACTCTCACCGGCGTCCGCTTCAGGAGAGACAGTGTTCATAACTTCACAAATTAGATTTAGCTCTTAGGGCTAACAGAATCAAGGGATATGGGGAGAAAGCAGGAATGGGGTACTGATTTTAGATGAACAGCCATGATCATATTGAATGGCGGTGCTGGCCTGAAGGGCTGAATGGCCTACTCCTGCACCTAATTTCTATGTTTCCATGAATGATAGGAGCAGAATTAGGCCATTCGGCCCATCAAGTCTACTCTGCCATCCAATCATGGCTGATCTACCTCTCCCTCCTAACCCCATTCTCCTGCCTTCTCCCCATAACCCCTGACACCCGCACTAATCAAGAATCCATCTATCTCTGCCTTTATAATATCCACTGTCTTGGCCTCTATAGCCGTCTGTGGCAAAGAATTCTATAGATTCACCACCCTCTGACTAAAGAATTCCTGCTCATCTCCTTCCTAAAGGAATGTCTAATTCTGAGGCTGTGCCCTCTGGTCCTAGACTCTCCCACTAGTGGAAACATCCTCTCCACATCCACTCTGTCCGGGCCTTTCACTGTTCGGGAAGTTTCAATGAGTGTACGTAGCAAAGCCTGTGCGTAGAATCTGGGGGATATCAGTGGGTTTTAGACTGTCCTTAAATCATCACTGGACAACTGAATCTGACCATCAACCTCTCCAAAGATGTACAGGTTTGTAGATTAATTGGCTTTGGTATAATTGTAAATTGTCCCTAGTTTGTGTAGGATAGTGTTAGTGTGCTGGTACCGCTGGTGGGTGCGGACTCGGTGGGCCGAAGGGCCTGTTTCCGCGCTGTATAACTAAACTAAACACCAATCCACAATGATCCCATCCCACACTCCCATCAACTCCCCCACAGTCTACCCCACCCACAAAGTAACATTAGCAAATTTGCAGCTGACACAAAGCTGGGTGGCAGTGTGAACTGTGAGGAAGGTGCTATGAGAATGCAGGGTGACTTGGACAGGTTGGGGGAGTGGGCAGATGCATGGCGGATGCAGTTTAATGCGGATAAATGTGAGGTTATCCACTTTGGTAGCAAAAACAGGAAGGCAGATTACTATCTAAATGGTGTCAAGTTGGGAAAAGGGGAAGTACAGCAGGATCTTGGGGTCCTTGTTCATCTCATTGACTGATGAACAAGGACCCCCAGATCCCGTAGTACTTAATGAAAGTACTTTCATTAAGTAAGCATGCAGGTACAGCAGGCAGTGAAGAAAGCGGATGGCATGTTGGCCTTTATAACAAGAGGAGTTGAGTATAGGAGCAAAGAGGTCCTTCTGCAGTTGTACAAAGCAGTAGTGAGACCACACCTGGAGTATTGTGTGCAGTTTTGGTCCCCTAATTCAATTCTTGCGATTGAGGGAGTGCAGCGTAGGTTTACAAGGTTAATTCCCTGGATGGCGGGACTGTCATATGCTGAGAGAATGGAGCGGCTGGGCTTGTATATTCTGGAGTTTAGAAGGATGAGAGGGGATCTTATTGAAACATGTAAGATTAATAAGGGTTTGGACACGCTAGAGGCAGGAAACATGTTCCCGATGTTGGGAGAGTCCAGAACTGGGGCCCCTGTTTAAAAAATATGGGGTAAGCCATTTAGAATGGAGATGAGGAAACACTTTTTCACAGAGAGTTGTGAGTCTGTGGAATTCTCTGCCTCAGAGGGTGGTGGAGGCCGGTTCTCTGGATGCTTTCAAGAGAGAACTAGATAGGGCTCTTAAAGATAGCGGAGTCAGGGGATATGGGGAGGAGGCAGGAACGGGGTACTGATTGTGGATGATCAGCCATGATCACATTGAATGGTGGTGCTGACTCGAAGGGCCGAATGGCCTACTCCTGCACTTATTGTCTATTGTCAAACTGGCCAATTTACAGCAGCCAACAATTCCTCTACTCATAGTTTAGTTTAGCCGCATGCTATCCAGTCAGCGGAAAGACTGTACATGATTACAAACAAGCCTTCCACAGTGTCCAGATACAGGATAAAGGGAATAACGTTTAGGGCAAGATTAAGTCTGATCAAAGATAGTCCGTGGGTCTCCAATGAGGTAGATGGGAGGTCAGGACCTCTCTCTAGTTGGTGATAGGATGGTTCAGTTGCCTGATAACAGCTGGCATACTTGCTGAGGTTCTTGTTTTAGTTTTAGTTTAGAGATACAGCACGGAAACAGGCCCTTCGGCCCACTGGGTCCGCGCCGACCAGCGATCCCCACACATTAACACTATCCTACACCTACTAGGAACAATTTTTACATTTACCAAATTAACCTACAAACCTGTACGTCTTTGGAGTGTGGGAGGAACAGAAGATCTCGGAGAAAACCCACACAAGTCACGGGGAAAACGTACAATCTCCATACAGACAGCACCTGTAGTCAGGATGGAATTTGGGTCTCCGGCGCTGCATTCGCTGTAAGGCAGCAACTCTACTGCTGCGCCACCGTAACTGTAAGATTTAGTGCAAGGCAAAGTCCGATTAAAGTTAGCATGAGGTTAAAAGATTGTGAAACCTCTGGTAGCTCGTTCCATACACCTATCACCCTCTGAGTGAAAATGTTGCCCACCGCGTTCCTATTAAATCTTTCCCCCCTCACCTTACACCTATGTTTTCTGGTTCTTGACTCCCCTACCCTGGGTAAAATACTCTACATTCACCCTATCCACTCCCCTCATGATTTTAATACACCTTTAACAGATCACTCCTCAACCTCCTGCGCTCCAAGGAATAAAGTCCTAGCCTGCCCAAGCTCTCCTGTAGTTCAGGTCCTTGAGTCCTGGCACCATCTGTTGTCTTACTGCTGGCTGGTTAGCACGCAACAAAAGCTTTTCACTCTACCTCGGCACACGTGACAATAAACTCATCTGAACTACGCATCCATGTAGACAAAAATGCTGGAGAAACCCAGCGAGTGAGGCAGCATCTATGGAGCGAAGGAATAGGTGACGTTTCGGTGACGAAGGATTAGGTGACCCGAAACGTCACCTATTCCTTCGCTCCATAGATGCTGCCTCACCCGCCTAGTTTCTCCAGCATTTTTGTCTACCTTCGATCTTTCCAGCATCTGCAGTTCTTCCTCAAACCTTACTATACATCCTTGTAAATCTTCTCTGCACTCTTTCCAGCTTAATGCATCCTACAGCAGGGCGGCCAAAACGGAACACAATTCGCCAAATGTGGCCTCACTGATGTCTTGGACAACTGCAACGTAATGCCCCAACCTGACCTACCTGATGAAGGCCAATTAGGGCTTAAATTGTTAAATCATTGCGATAATCACATCAAGTGTCCCGTAAAGAGACGTCTGCCTAACTCCTCCCCACCCCCCCATCCGAAATAAGTATAATTAGTCTTAAACTGGTTATCGAAATTATTTTAATGTTTTGTTAAATGAATGGTTGTTCGAACGATCAGTAGACGTCTGGTCCTTAAGCAATCAGTACTAATGCTCAAATTGCAAGGCAGAGAGCACTAGTTTGATTGTGAAGTGCTCCCCATTATTCTGTTGATTGGAGTCTCTTCCAGTTCAGACTGATTTCGATGAGAGGAGGTGAGTATGTGTGTCGGGAAAGGTGGGGGGAGGAAGTTTAGTTTAGTTTATTGTCCCGTGTATCGAGGTACAGTGAAAAGCTTTTGTTGCGAGCTAACCAGTCAGCGGAAAGACAATACGTGATTACAATAGAGCCATCCACAGTGTACAGATACATGATAAGGGAATAACGTTTAGTGCAAGGTAAAGTCCGATCAAAGATAGTCCGAGGGTCACCAATGACGTAGATAGTAGTTCAGGACTGCTCCAGTTCATAAGTGAAAGAAGCAGAATTAGGCCATTCGACCCATCAATCATGGCTGATCTATCCCTCCCTCCAAATCCCATTCTCCTGCCTTCTCCCCATAACCCCTGACACCTGTACTAATCACGAATCTATCTATCTTTGCATTAAAAAATCCACTGACTTGGCCTTGACAGCCGTCTGTGGCAAAGAATTCCACAGATTCACAAACCTCTGGCTAAAGAAATTGCTCTTCATCTACTTCCTAAAGGAACATTCTTTAATTCTGAAGGTGTGACCTCTAGTCCTAGAGACTTCCACATGGAAACATCCTCTCCACATCCACTCTGCCCAAGCCATTCACTATTCCAAGTTCAACGTATTCACTGCCCCTTCCAGACAACTCTGAGAGCTGGGGATCTTTGATTTGGAACAGAGTCCGTTTGGCCAATATCCCTCTAAATCTTACCTATCCATGTACCTGTTGTTATACTACCTGCCTCAACTACCTCCTCTGGCAGCTCGTTTCATACACCCATGGGCTCTGTGTGAAAAGATTGCCCCTCAGATTCCTATTAAATCTCTTCCCCCCCCCCCCACACACATTAAACCTACAGCACCCTCCGTAATGTTTGGGACAAAGACCCATCATTTATTTATTTGCCGCTGTACTCCACAATTTGAGATTTGTAATAGAAAAAATCACATGTGGTTAAAGTGCACATTGTCAGATTTTAATAAAGGCCATTTTTATACATTTTGGTTTCACCATGTAGAAATTACAGCTGTGTTTATACATAGTCTTCCCATTTCAGGGCACCACAATGTTTGGGACACAGCAATGTCATGTAAATTAAAGTAGTCATGTTTAGTATTTTGTTGCATATCCTTTGCATGCAACGACTGCTTGAAGTCTGCGATTCATGGACATCACCAGTTGCTGGGTGTCTTCTCTGGTGATGCTCTGCCAGGCCTGTATTGCTGCCATCTTTAGCTTGTGCTTGTTTTGGGGACTAGTCCCCTTCAGTTTACTCTTCAGCATATAAAAGACATGCTCAATTGGGTTCAGATCGGGTGATTGACTTGGCCATTCAAGAATTGGCCATTTTTTAGCTTTGAAAAACTCCTTTGTTGCTTTAGCAGTATGTTTGGGATCATTGTCTTGCTGTAGAATGAACCGCCGGACAATGAGTTTTGAGGCATTTGTTTGAACTTGAGCAGATAGGATGTGTCAGAATTCATTATGCTACTACCATCAGCTGTTGTATCATCAATGAAGATAAGTGAGCCAGTACCTTCAGCAGCCATACCTGCCCAGGCCATAACACCCCCACCACAGTGTTTCACAGATGAGGTGGTATACTGTGGATCTTGGGCAGTTCCTTCTCCCCTCCATACTTTGTTCTTGACTCCTGAAGAGGTGGAGGTCTTCCTTGGCCTGCCAGTGCCTTTGCTATTAGTAATCTCACCAGTGCTCTCTTTCTTCATTGTTCCAAACAGTTGAATTTGGTAAGCCTAAGGTTTGGCTGATGTCTCTAACAGTTTTATTCTTGTTTCTCAGTCTCATAATGGCTTCTGTGACTTTCATTGGCACAGCTTTGGTCCTCATGTTGATAAACAGCAATAAAATTTCCAAAGGTGATGGAAAGACTGGAGGAAAGACTAGGTGCTGAGAGCGCTCTTATACCTGCATGAAGGAGGCAATTAAACACACCTGAGCAATTACACACACCTGTGAAGCCACGTGTCCCAAACATTATGGTGCCCTGAAATGGGGGAGACTATGTATAAACACAGCTGTAATTTCTACATGGTGAACCCAAAATGTATAAAAATGGCCTTTAATAAAATCTGACAATGTGCACTTTAACCACGTGTGATTTTTTCTATTACAAATCTCAAATTGTGGAGCACAGAGGCAAATAAATAAATGATGGGTCTTTGTCCCAAACATTATGTAGGGCACTGTATGTCCCGTGCTTGTTGAATCTCCTATCCTCAAAGTCAAAGTCAAAAGAGTTTATTGTCATGTGTCCCTGACAGGACAATGAAAATCTTCCTTTGCATAGCACAACAGAACATAGAAGGCATTGACTACAATTATATACGTAAATACACCCATGAATTAATAAATTAATAAAGTGCAAATAACAGATGGAGGGATATTAATGTTCAGAGTTCCGAGCCAGGTTTAATAGCCTGATGGCTGTGGGGAAGTAGCTATTCCTAAACCGGGTTGTTGCAGTCTTCAGGCTCCTGTACCTTCTACCCGAAGGTAGCAGGGAGATGAGTGTGTGGCCAGGGTGGTGTGGGTCCTTGATGATGCTGCCAGCCTTTTTGAGGCAGCGACTGTGATAAATCCCCTCGATGGAAGGAAGGTCAGAGCCGATGATGGACTGGGAAGTGTTTACTACTTTTTGTAGTCTTTTCCTCTCCAGGGCACTCAAGTTGCCGAACCAAGCCATGATGCAACCGGTCAGCAAGCTCTCTACTGTGCACCTGTAGAAGTTAGAGAGAGTCCTCCTTGACAGACCAACTCTCCGTAATCTTCTCAGGAAGTAGAGGCCCTGATGAGCTTTCTTAATAATTGCATCTGTGTTCTCGGACCAGGAAAGATCTTCACAGATGTGCACGCCCAGGAATTTGAAGCTCTTGACCCTTTCAACCATCGACCCGTTGATATAAACAGGACTGTGGGTCCCCATCCTACTCCTTCCAAAGTCCACAATCAGTTCCTTGGTTTAGCTGGTGTTGAGGGCCAGGTTGTTGTGCTGGCACCATATGGACAGTTGCTCGATCTCACTTCTATACTCTGACTCATCCCCATCAGTGATACGTCCCACAACAGTGGTGTCGTCAGCGAACTTGATGATGGAGTTCGCGCTATGACCGGCTATGCAGTCATGAGTATAGAGTGAGTACAGCAGGGGGCTGAGCACGCAGCCTTGAGGTGCTCCCGTGCTGATTGTTATCGAGGTGACACATTTCCACCAATACGAACAGACTGTGGTCTGTGGATGAGGAAGTCGAGGATCCAATTGCAGAGGGATGCGCAGAGACCCAGTTCTGCGAGTTTGGTAACCAGCTTGGAGGGGATGATTGTGTTAAATGCCGAGCTGTAGTCAATGAATAACAGCCTGACATATGAGTCAGTAAACATCCTGGGTAAAAGACTCTGTACATTCACCCTATGTGTTCCCCTCATAATTTTATACATCTCTGTAAGATCACCCCTCACCCTCCTGCGCTACAAGGAATAGAGTCCTAACCTACTCAACCTCTCCCTGTATCTCAGGCCCTCGAGTCCTGGCTACGTCTTTGTAAATCCTATCTGTGTTTGTTCCACTTTAATAGCATCCTTCCTATAGCAGAGTGACCACAACAAAACATAAGACTGCAAATGCAGCCTCACCTATGTCTTATACAGCAGTAATTTAATGCCCAGACCTCTATATTCCATGATAGACACAGAGTGCTGGAGTAACTCAGCGGGTCAGGCAGCATCTGTGGAGAACATGGATAGGTGACGTTTCACAGAGTGCTGGAGTAACTCAGCGGGTCAGGCAGCATCTGTGGAGAACATGGATAGGTGACGTTTCACAGAGTGCTGGAGTAACTCAGCGGGTCAGGCAGCATCTGTGGAGAACATGGATAGGTGACGTTTCACAGTGCTGGAGTAACTCAGCGGGTCAGGCAGCATTCTTGAGAAAAAGGATGGATGATGTTTTGGTTCAGGGCCTTTCTTCAGACCTGACCCAAAATGTCACCCATTCTTTTTTCCAGAGATGCTGCCTGATCCGCTGAGTTCCTCCAGCACTTTGTGTCTATTTTTAGTTAAAAAAAAGCATCTGCAGTTATTTTGTTCAAATATTTAACGTCCTCATAAATCTTTGCATAAGAATCACACAGTGTTGAAACAGGCCCTTCGGCCCAACTTGCCCGATCCGACCAACATGTCCCAGCTACACTAGTCCCACCTGGCCGCGTTTGGTCCATAAACCTGTCCTATCCATGTACTTGTCTAACTGTTTCTCAGACGTTGCAATAGTCCCGGCCTCAACCACCTCCTCTGGCAGCTTGTTCCATACACCCACCACCCATTGTGTGAAAAAGTTACCCCTCATTTTCCTATTAAAGCTTTTCCCCTTCACCTTCAGCCTATGTCCGCTGGTCCTCGATTCTCCTACTCTGGGCAAGAGACTGTGTTTACTCGATCTATTCCTCTCATGATTTTGTACACTTTCCAGCTTGATGCTCCAGGTGTGGCCTCACCAATGCTGGGGTATTGGCAGGACCTGACCCCTGACTCTGTCCTCAATCCCCCCAGCCTCAGATGCTGCCTGACCAGCTGGTCAGTCTCTCTCCCCTCCCTCCTCATATTAAAGGACCTGTCCCAATATTTTCGGTGACTTGCCAGCACCCATCATAGTCGCAGCAGGTAGCCAAAAATTTTCAACATGTTGAAAATCCAGCGGCGACCAGAACAAGGCAAGACTCTTTAGGCGACTACTCACGACCATACAGGCTTCACCCCGCAACGTGTCGCGTAAGTGGGACAGGCCCTAAGCAGCACTGTATTCCTGGTGTTAACAATGTGTGTGTACAGCCCTGGATCACAAACCAACCTCCCTTCCATCGCCTCCATCTACACCTCACGCTGCCTCGGCAAGGCCAGCAGCATCATCACGGACCAGTCTCACCCCGCTCACTCCCTCTTCTCCCCTCTCCCATCGGGCAAGAGGTACAGAAGTGTGAAAACGAACGCACACCTCCAGATTCAGGGACAGTTTCTTCCCGGCTGTTATCAGGCAACTGAACCGTCCTCTCACCAACTAGAGAGCGGTCCTGACCTCCCGTCTACCACTTGGACTGTCTTTAATCGGACTTTACTGGACTGCACCTTAAGGTCATAAGTGATAGGAGCAGACTTGTGTCATTCGGCCCATCAAGTCTACTCCACCAATAGACAATAGGTCCTCCTATTGACAATAGACAATAGGTGCAGGAGGAGGCCATTCGGCCCTTCGAGCCAGTACCGCCATTCAATGTGATCATGGCTGATCATCCACAATCAGTACCCCGTTCCTGCCTTCTCCCCATATCCCCTGACTCCGCTATCTTTAAGAGCCCTATCTAGCTCTCTCTTGAAAGCATTCAATGATGGCTGATCTATCTCTCCCTCCTAACCCCATTCTCCTGCCCTCTCCCCACAACCCCTGACACCCGCACTAAACGTTATTCCCTTGATCCTGTATCTGTACACTGTGGACGGCTCGATTGTAATCATGTATTGTCTTTCCGCTGACTGGTTAGCTCGCAACAAAAGCTTTTCACTGTACCTCGATACACGGGACAATAAACTAAACTAAACTGTCCCCGACATGCTATAATGCATTAGCTGACACTTGTCCGCTTTAAATTGCATTAGCCACCTCTCTGTCCATCTTGCCAGCTGATGGATGTCCCCCCTGCATCTGTACACAATCACGTTTGGGCAGCAGTGTGTATTGCTGCCTTTGACAGCAGTGTGTGTGTACAGGCTGGGATGGGCGATGTGATAAACACTATTCAGCGGCAGTGGCTGGAACCAAGCGGGCGCAGGTCGGCACGACACTGCTTTGTGCAGGAGATGGGATCGGTGATCACGCCTGCAGCCTCCAGCGAAAGGTGATCTTCATGTTGCTGCAAGCAGCGCTCACCCTCCCACAGCCCTGCCTCGCCCGTTAACCCCTCGTTAACCCCAGCCCTGCCTCGCCGTTAACCCCTCGATCACCCTCCCACCGCCCTGCCTAGCTCGTTAACCCCTCAATCACCGCTCACCCTCCCACAGCCCTGCCTCGCTCGTTAACCCCTCCATCACCGCCCTGCCTCGCCGTTAACCCCTCCATCACCGCCCTGCCTCGCCCGTTAACCCCTCGATCACCGCTCACCCTCCCACAGCCCTGCCTAGCTCGTTAACACCTCGATCACTGCCCTGCCTCGCCCATTAACCCCTCAATCACCGCCCTGCCTAGCTCGTTAACCCCTCAATCACCGCTCACCCTCCCACAGCCCTGTCTCGCCCATTAACCCCTCAATCACCGCTCACCTTCCCACAGCCCTGGCTAACCCGTTAACCCCTCGATCACCGCCCTGCCTCGCCCGTTAACCCCTCGATCACCGCCCTGCCTAGCCGTTAACCCCTCGATCACTGCTCACCTCCCACAGCCCTGCCTAGCCGTTAACCCCTCGATCACCGCTCACCTCCCACAGCCCTGCCTCGTTAACCCCTTGCTAACCACAGCCCTGCCTCACTCATTAACCCCACAGCCCTGCCTCGCCCGTTAACCCCTCGATCAGCCCACAGAGAATGGTCACAGACACTGCATCAGTCCACAGTCCAGACCATCACACCAACCAACCTCCCTTTATCCTCCCTGTTTCCTTGATCATCGTTACTCTTTTGCATATCTCTCATTTATTTGTTCTATACCTCTCTACATCATCGTTTATACCTCTCGAATGCCCTACTCCTGCACCTACTGTCTATCTATCCCCATTCCCCTGACCCGAAACGTTACCTATTCCTTTTCCCCACAGATGCTGCCGGACACACTGAATTATTCCAGCCTCAGAACATCTGCAATGTGTAGGATGGAACTGCAGATGAGGACAGATGGCAAGAGCTGGAGTAACTCTGCGGGACAGGCAGCATCTCTGGAGAGAAGGAATGGGTGACGTTTCGGGAGAAGGGTCTCGACCCAAAACGGTGCCCATTCCTTCTCTCCATAGGTCTACACTGTGTTGGGCCAGGGTGGATGGAGCTGGGATCTACACACGGCATTGAGCAGCCTCAGGAGCCCAGACTAAACATTACCACCACCCACTCACAATCCCACGCACTCTGTCAGTCTCACTGACACAAACAACCCATCCGTCTACACCTTTTACCCAGCTACTTCCTTCCCCTCCAAAGCTGGTGCTCAGAAGTCCGTGAGTCACAGGAACAGAATTAGGCCATTCCGCCCGTCATATCATAAGGTCATAAGCGATAAGAGAAGAATTAGGCCATTCAGCCCATCATGTTAGGTAAACTGTTAAAGAAGGAACTGCAGATGCTGGAGAATCGAGGGTTACACAAAAAGCTGGAGAAACTCAGCGGGTGCAGCGGCATCTAAGGAGTGTAGGAGATAGGCGACGTTTCGGGTCGAGACCCTTCTTCAGACTGGTCAGGGATCAGGGAAACGAGAGATATAGACGGTGATGTGGAGAGATAAGGAACAATGAGTGAAAGATATGCAAAAAAGTATCGATGATAAAGGAAACAGGCCATTGTAAGCTGTTTGTAGTGTGAAAATGAGAAGCTAGTGCGACTTGGGTGGGGGAGAGATAGAGAGAGAAGGAATGCCAGGGCCCGAGGGCTGAGGGAGAGGTGGGAAGGGGAGGAGGCAGCCAGGGTTAACAGAATTGAGAAAATTCAATGTTTAAGCCCAGAGGATGCAGACTCCCCAAGCGGAATATGAGGTGCTGTTCCTCCAACTTGCAGTGTTGCTCACTCTGGCCGTGGAGGAGGCCCAGGACAGAGAGGTCGGATACGGAATGGGAGGGGGAGTTGAAGTGCTGAGCCACCGGGAGGTCGGGTTGGTTATTGCGGACCGAGCGGAGGTGTTCGGCGAAACGATCGCCCAGCCTCCGCTTGGTCTCACCGATGTAGATTAGCTGGCATCTGGAGCAACGGATGCAGTAGATGAGGTTGGAGGAGGTGCAGGTGAACCTCTGTCAGACTTGGAAGGACTGCTTGGGTCCCTGAAAGGAGTGGATGGGGGAGGTGAAGGGACAAGTGTAGCATCTCTTGCGGTTGCAAGGGAAAGTGCACGGGGAAGGAGTGGAGCGGGAGGGAAGGGAAGAATTGACAAGGGAGTTGCGGAGGGAGCGGCCTTTGCAGAAGGCAGACGGGGGGGAGATGGGAAGATGTGGCGAGTGGAGGGGTCACGTTGGAGGTGACGAAACTGGCGGAGGACTATGTGTTGTATGTGCCGGCTGGTGGGGTGAAAGGTGAGGACCAGGGGGACTCAGCCCTTGTTGTGAGTGGGGGAATGGGGAGAGAGGGCAGTGTTGCGGGATATGGAGGAGACCCTGGTGCGAGCCTCATCGATAGTGGGGGAGGGGAATCCCCGTTCTCTGAAGAACGAGGACATTTGCGATGACCTGGTGTGGAACTCCTCATCCTGGGAGCAGATGCGGCGTAGTCGGAGGAATTGGGAATAGGGGATGGAGTCCTTACAGGAAGCAGGGTGGGAGGAAGAGTAGTCCAGGTAGCTGTGGGAGTCAGTTGGTTTGTAGTGGATGTCAGTCAGGAGTGTATCACCTGCAATAGAGATGGTGAGGTCAAGGAATGGTAGGGAAATGTCGGAAATGGTCCAAGTGTATTTGAGTGCCGGATGGAAGTTGGTGGTGAAATGGATGAAGTCAGTCAGTTGTGCGTGGGTGCAGGAGGTGACACCAAAGCAGTCGTCAATGTAACGGAGGTAAAGGTCGGGGGTGGTGTCAGGTAAACTGTTGGGGGTGAAGGCTGATGTGGCCAGATTGAGAGGGGTCAGAGATGATCTGACCCGCTCGCTCCCTGGCCCTTGGCAGTGGACTGTTCCCTCCATTGACGGACTGTACACTGCAAGGGCCAGGAAGAATGACATGGTTCAATGGCTGATAGAATTGACAATTAAACCCTCCAGACACTTGGACCCTGATGGAACCCACTTGGAAATCAGCAGCTTGCCGTGCCCGCACTGAAGTGATCTGTGTCCCCGCTCTGTCTGTGATAGAACATAGAAAATATGTGCAGGAGGAGGCCTTTCGGCCCTTCGAGCCAGCACTGCCATGCATTGTGACCACGGCTGATCATCCACAATCAATAACCCGTGCCTGCCTTCTCCCCATATCCCTTGATTCCACTAGCCCCTAGAGCTCTATCTAAAGGCCCTGTCCCACTTTCCCGAGCTACTCACGAACTTTCACCAGTTTTCCCCTTGATTTGAACTCTGAGAATTACGTTAATAGCCGTTCCTAGGTACTCGGGGCTATTTTTTTAAACTCATGGACATTTTTCAACATGTTGAAAAAACGTCCCGACTTACCTGATGCCCCGAGTTATTACGGCTGGCATTACGAGCCGCTACGAAACATCTACAGACTCGCCACCAACATTACCCGACATTCCCCGAGTTCGAATGTTGAGAAATGTCTCAGTTTAAAAAACCAGCCCCGACTGCCTACGAGTTCGATTCAAGGGGGAAACTCGGGAGAGTTTGTCAATAACTCGGGAAAGTGGGACAGGGTCCTAACTCTCTCTTAAACCCATCCAGTGATTTGGCCTCCACTGCCCCACCATGCTACTGCCATCAGCAGTTGTACGATCAATGACGATAAGTGTGGCAGTCTGGACACCAGCCAGTTCCCTGCCCAGCAGTGACCATTGTCTGTGCTCCCCCCCCCCTCCCCCCCCCAGGGCAGTGGCTCACGGGCTGATGGACCACTTATCCCAGTCCCATGGACAAGTGGCTCCCTGAAGACGAACGACTGATTGCCGTTCACAGAGTCAACAACCTCTCTCTCTCTCAGCCTTTTCCGCACGATAAATCCATATTCATACACTGCCCTCCGTAATGTTTGGGACAAAGACCCATCATTTATTTATTTGCCTCTGTACTCCACAATTTGAGATTTGTAATAGAAAAAATCACATGTGGTTAAAGTGCACTTTGTCAGAGTTTAATAACACATTATCAGATTTTTATACATTTTGGTTTCACCATGTAGAAATTACAGCTGTGATTATACATAGTCCCCCCCATTTCAGGGCACCATAATGTTTGGGACACAGCAATGTCATGTAAATGAAAGTAGTCATGTTTAGTATTTTGTTGCATATCCTTTGCATGCAACGACTGCTTGAAGTCTGCGATTCATGGACATCACCAGTTGCTGGGTGTCTTCTCTGGTGATGCTCTGCCAGGCCTGTATTGCAGCCATCTTCAGCTTATGCTTGTTTTGGGGGCTAGTCCCCTTCAGTTCTCTCTTCAGCATATAAAAGACATGCTCAATTGGGATCAGATTGGGTGATTGACTTGGCCATTCAAGAATTGGCCATTTTTAGCTTTGAAAAACTCCTTTGTTGCTTTAGCAGTATGTTTGGGATCATTGTCTTGCTGCAGAATGAACCGCCAGCCAATGAGTTTTGAGGCATTTGTTTGAACTTGAGCAGATAGGATGTGTCTATACACTTCCAAATTCATTATGCTACTACCATCAGCTGTTGTATCATCAATGAAGATAAGTGAGCCAGTACCTTCATAGAAACATAGAAAATAGGTGCAGGAGTAGGCCATTCGGCCCTTCGAGCCTGCACCGCCATTCAATATGATCATGGCTGATCATCCAACTCAGTATCCTGTACCTGCCTTCTCTCCATACCCCCTGATCCCTTTAGCCACAAGGGCCACATCTAACTCCCTCTTAAATATAGCCAATGAACTGGCCTCAACTACCTTCTGTGGCAGAGAATTCCAGAGACTGTGACCCCTTGTTCTGGACTCCCCCAACATCAGGAACAATCTTCCTGCATCTAGCCTGTCCAACCCCTTAAGAATTTTGTAAGTGTCTATAAGATCCCCCTTCAATCTTCTAAATTCTAGCGAGTACAAGCCGAGTCTATCCAGTCTTTCTTCATATGGAAATCCTGCCATCCCAGGAATCAGTCTGGTGAACCTCCGCTGTACTCCCTCTATGGCAAGAATGTCTTTCCTCAGATTAGGAGACCAAAACTGTACGCAATACTCCAGGTGTGGTCTCACCAAAACCCTGTACAACTGCAGTAGAACCTCCCTGCTCCTATACTCAAATCCTTTTGATATGAGCCATACATGCCCAGGCTATAACGCCCCCACCACCGTGTTTCACAGATAAGGTGGTATGCTTTGGATCTTGGGCAGTTCCTTCTCCCCTCAATACTTTGCTCTTGCCATCACTCTGATATAAGTTCATCTTCATCTCCTGTGTCCACAAGACCTTGTTCCAGAACTGTGGTTGCTTTTTTACGTACTTCTTTGGTCCTCATTTTGATAAACAGCAATAAAAATTTCCAAAGGTGATGGAAAGACTGGAGGAAAGACTAGGTGCTGAGAGCTCTCTTATACCTGCATGAAGGAGGCAATTAAACACACCTGAGCAATTACACACACCTGTGAAGCCACGTGTCCCAAACATTATGGTGCCCTGAAATGGGGGAGACTATGTATAAACACCGCTGTAATTTCTACATGGTGAACCCAAAATGTATAAAAACACCCTTTAATAAAATCTGACAATGTGCACTTTAACCACGTGTGATTTTTTTTCTATTACAAATCTCAAATTGTGGAGCACAGAGGCAAATAAATAAATGATGGGTCTTTGTCCCAAATATTATGGAGGGTGCTGTAAGTGATAGGAGCAAATTAGGCCATTCGGCTCATCGAGTCTACTCCGCTATTCAATCATGGCTGATCTATCTCTCCCTCCTAGCCCCACTCTCCTGCCTTCTCCCCATAACCTCTGACACGCGAGAGTTCGCAGGGAATCGAGGACCAGAGGACACGGGTTCAAGGTGAAGGGGAAAAGATTTAATAGGAATCTGAGGGGTAACTTTTTCACACAGAGGGTGTAAGGAAGGAGCTGCCAGAGGAGGTAGTTGAGGCTGGGACTATCACAATGTTTAAGAAACAGTTAGACAGGTACATGGATTAGCAACGTTACAAAATTTTGAGATTTAAAAAATCAAGTCTGCAATTTATCCCCTTATCAGATAAAGCATAAAAAGAAGTTTAATTTGACACCTAATTCACTTTCATATCTTCAGTATTAAGAAAGTTATGGCCATTTCCATACTCGGAAATTAGCATCTTGTTCCCCATTGCCTTTCAATTGACTTAACTCAAAAGCTGTGATCTGGAAAAGTTAAAAGCCCATAACTTTCTTAAAAATTAAGAGAACTCAATGAAATTTTCAGTTATTATAGATTGAAGCATTCTGAAACAAATATGAAACAATCTTACTTGGATTACCTGAAATTAAAGCATATAATTAGTTAGTTATCTAATTGTAGCTAATTACAAAATTCAATGAGTAGATCTAAACATCTATCCATTTCTTAAGAAAATATAAACTTTTTTTAATTTGCCTAAGTGTCCAAATAACATTCACACAATAATCCACAATATAACATAATTTTTAAATCTCATTTTCATGAATTTCTGGGTCAAATGGAAGGAATTTAGTGTTTAATGCCTGTAAATTAATGGCCATTTAAATCAACTAGCGAGTGGGTTTTAGTGGAATGCGGTGGATTGGAACGTTGCGGTTAGCGGTGAAGTCGGGGGGGAAAATACTGTTTGTTCATACATTTTTTGGGACCCCATTTCGCAACATGAAAATATCATTAAAGCCTCCCGAAAAACCAACTTTTAATATAAAAATAAACTATTTACCTTTTTTTCTCCCCTACGCAAAATCCTTCACGGCTTTTGAAGGTGATTTTTAAATTACTCTAGTTAATAAATAATTTAGAGTAATTTAAAAATACCTTCATTCATGAAATGTCGGAGCGATTTTTCTTCCGCAACGAAATCGCCCGACATGCATCGATTTTCCATGCCTGTTGAAAAACGGCACTTTAAGCCCGCCCCCCTCTGAAAGGCGCCAAAGTCGCGCACACGGGGAGCGGCAGAACTGCAGCGCTGCTCAAGGTAAGTTTTGCAACATACCTACATGGGTAGGACAGGTTTGGAGGGATATGGACCAAACGCAGGCAGGTGGGACTAGTGTAGATGGGACATTGTTGGCCGGTGTGGCCAAGTTGGGCAGAAGGGCCTGTTTCCACACTGCATCACTCTGTGACTCTGACTCCTTCATGATGACCAAGTTGTTCAACTGAGATTGTTCTCCTTAGATCATAGAACCGTACAGTGTAGGCAGGAATTGCAGATGCTGGTTTTCACTAAAGATAGACATAAAATTGTGGAGGAATTCGGCGGGTCAGGCAGCATCTCTGGAGAGAAGGAATGGCTAACGTTTCAGATTGAGACCTTTCTTCAGGGTCTCGACCCGAAACGTCTGACCCGCTGAGTTACTCCAGTATTTATGTCTCTGAGAACAGTACAGCACTAGAACAGGCCCTTCGGCCCACAATGTCCATGCTGAACATGTTGCCAAGACAGGCTAATCTCAGTCTGAACTCTGATCAGCTGATCTAAAATTCTTAAGGGATTGGACAGGCTAGATGCAGGAAAAATGTTCCCGATGTTGGGAGGTCATGGTGGTGCAGCGGTAGAGTTGCTGCCTTACAGCGAATGCCGTGCCGGAGACCCGGGTTCCATCCCGACTGCGGGTGCTGTCTGTCCAGAGTTTGCACGTTCTCCCCGTGACCTGCGTGGGTTTTCTCCGAGATCTTCGGTTTCCTCCCACACTCCTAAGACATGCAGGCTTGCAGGTAAATGGGCTTGGCAAATGTAAAGATTGTCCCCAGTGGGTGTGGGATAGTGTTAATATGCGGGGATCGCTGGTCGGCACGGAGCCAGAGGGCCGAAGGGCCTGTTTCCGCGCTGTGTCTCCAAACACTAGGTGGGTAGGAAGGAACTGCAGGTGCTGGTTTAAACCGAAGATAGACACAAAATGCTGGAGCAACTCAGCAGGACAGGCAGCATCTGTGGAGAGACGGAAGGGGTGACGTTTCGGGTCGAGACCCTTCTCCAGAGAAACACTAGATGGTGTCTCCAAACTCCCCACACAATGTTGGGGGGAATCAAAGGCTGAGCTGTCACCATCAAGTTCACCGACGACACCACTGTTGTGGGACGAATCACTGACCGGGACGGGTCAGAGTATAGAAGTGAGATCGACCGATTGACCAAATGGTGCCAGCACAACAACCTGGCCCTCAACGCCAGCAAAACCAAGGAACTGATTGTGGACTTTGGAAGGAGTAGGATGGGGACCCACAGTCCCTTTGATAAAGGGTCAAGAGCTTCAAATTCCTGGGCGTGCATATCTCTGAAGATCTCTCCTGGTCCCAGCACACTGATGCAATTGTAAAGAATTACACATCAGCGCCTCTACTTCCTGAGAAGATTACAGAGTGAACTCTCGAGAAATTCTACAGGTGCACAGTGGAGAGCTTGCTGACCGGTTGCATCGTGGCCTGGTTCAGCAGCTTCAGCGTCCAGGAGCGGAGAAGAATGCAAAAAGTTGTGACCACTGCCCGGTCCATCATCGGCTCTGACCTCCCCACCAGCAAAGGGATCTATCGCAGTCGCTGCCTCAAAATCAGGGATTTAAGAGAGAATTAGATAGAGCTCTAGGGGCTATTGGAGTCAAGGGATATGGGGAGAAGGCAGGCACGGGTTATTGATAGATCAGCCATGACGATAAGCCATGATCACAATGAATGGCGATGCTGGCTCAAAGGGCCGAATGGCCTCCTCCTGCACCTATTTTCTATGTTTCTAAAAAGACAGCCAGCATCATCAAGGACCCACACCATCCTGGCCACACACTCATCTCTCCGCTATCATCAGGTAGAAGTCAAAGTCAAAAGAGTTTATTGTCATGTGTCCCTGACAGGACAATGAAAATCTTTCTTTGCATAGCACAACAGAACATAGAAGGCATTGACTACAATTATATACGTAAATACACCCATGAATTAATAAATTAATAAAGTGCAAATAACAGATGGAGGGATATTAATGTTCAGAGTTCCGAGCCAGGTTTAATAGCCTGATGGCTGTGGGGAAGTAGCTATTCCTAAACCGGGTTGTTGCAGTCTTCAGGCTCCTGTACCTTCTACCCGAAGGTAGCAGGGAGATGAGTGTGTGGCCAGGGTGGTGTGGGTCCTTGATGATGCTGCCAGCCTTTTTGAGGCAGCGACTGTGATAAATCCCTTCGATGGAAGGAAGGTCAGAGCCGATGATGGACTGGGCAGTGTTTACTACTTTTTGTAGTCTTTTCCTCTCCAGGGCGCTCAAGTTGCCGAACCAAGCCATGATGCAACCGGTCAGCAAGCTCTCTACTGTGCACCTGTAGAAGTTAGAGAGAGTCCTCCTTGACAGACCAACTGTCCGTAATCTTCTCAGGAAGTAGAGGCACTGATGAGCTTTCTTAATAATTGCATCTGTGTTCTCGGACCAGGAAAGATCTTCACAGATGTGCACGCCCAGGAATTTGAAGCTCTTGACCCTTTCAACCATCGACCCGTTGATATAAACAGGACTGTGGGTCCCCATCCTACTCCTTCCAAAGTCCACAATCAGTTCCTTGGTTTAGCTGGTGTTGAGGGCCAGGTTGTTGTGCTGGCACCATATGGACAATCGCTCGATCTCTCTTCTATACTCTGACTCATCCCCATCAGTGATACGCCCCACAACAGTGGTGTCGTCAGTGAACTTGATGATGGAGTTCGCGCTATGACCGGCTACGCAGTCATGAGTATAGAGTGAGTACAGCAGGGGGCTGAGCACGCAGCCCTGAGGTGCTCCCGTGCTGATTGTTATCGAGTCTGACACATTTCCACCAATATGAACAGACTATGGTCTGTGAATGAGGAAGTCGAGGATCCAATTGCAGAGGGATGCGCAGAGACCCAGTTCTGCGAGTTTGGTAACCAGCTTGGAGGGGATGATTGTGTTAAATGCCGAGCTGTAATCAATGAATAGCAGCCTGACATATGAGTTTTTGTTGTCCAAGTGGTCCAGAGCAGAGTGGAGGGCCAGCGAGATCGCATCCACCGTTGATCTGTTGTGGCGGTAAGCGAACTGCAGTGGGTCCAGATTTTTGTCGAGGTAGGAGTTGATTTGCGCCATGATCAACCTCTCGAAGCACTTCATCACCACAGGCGTTAGTGCCACAGGTCGATAGTCATTGAGGCACGTCACCTTGCTCTTCTTGGGCACCGGTATTATTGATGCCCTTTTGAAGCAGGTGGGAACCTCAGACCTCAGAAGTGAGAGGTTGAAAATGTCCGTAAAAACTCCAGCCAGTTGGTCCGCACAGGTTTTTAGAACATGACCAGGTATGCCATCAGGTCCAGACACTTTTCGAGGGTTCACCCCTCTGAAGGATTTCCTGACGTCGGCCTCTGTGACTGAGACTGAAATCACAGCGAATAGGGGCTCGGGAAGGCACATCGGTGTTCTCCCTATCAAAGCGTGCGTAAAACGCATTGAGCTCATCAGGGAGTGATGTAGAGAATACAGGAACCTAAAATCTGCAACATCCAGGTTCAGGAACAGCTTCACCACAGCCATCAGGCCATTGAACTCGCCATCAAAAAAACTCTGAACTGTAACAGCCTATTGCATTTTATCTGTTTATTTATATGTATATTGAACTGAACAGTTCTGTATTTTTGCTTACAATACTCTGTTGTGCTGCAGCAAGCAAGAATGTCATTGTCCTATCTGGGACACATGACAATAAACCCTCTTGACTCAACCACACACCAGGGTCTGTGAACCTGAGTGGGCAGGGGGAGCGGAGGGGTGGGTGTCTGATCCCAGCGGAGTCTGTCACGATATGAGGTGCGTGATTGATGAATCGTTCCCGGTGAGGAAGTCCCAGAGACTAAACCCATTAGTGCTCCGGTCGAGCGGGGAGGTAGAGGCGCAGGAAACAGCGCTGTACATCAACACCAGACCACGATGATGACTGATCCTCCTGCCGGCCAAACACTCTGTTTGGAAATAACTGCATCATGTACATCAAAACACCAGGATTCAAACATCTATTGTTATTATCTGGAACTCTCTTCCTTTCTAACGATGCCTGTATAGTCTTTCCACTGACGGGTTAGCACGCAACGCATTCGTTCCACTGTTCCTCAGTGCTCGTGGCAATAAACTGAACTCAACAGCTCATGAGGTAGACAAAAGTGCTGGAGAAACTCAGCGGGTGAGGCAGCATCTATGGAGCGAAGGAAATAGGCGACGTTTCGGGTCGAGACCCTTAAGGGTCTCGACCCGAAACGTCACCTATTTCCTTTAAGGGTCCCTTATTTAAGGGTCACTTTATTTCCCTTAAGGGTCTCGACCTGAAACGTCGCCTATTTCCTTCGCTCCATAGATGCTGCCGCAACCGCTGAGTTTCTCCAGCATTTCTGTCTACCTTCGATTTTCCAGCATCTGCAGTTCCTTCTTAAATCTTTCAACAGCTCAGCCAATCGTTTAAAAGTAAATGCGAGAGGGAGAGAAATGGGGAAGGTCATTAGTGATAGGAGCAGAGTTAGGCCATTCGGCCCATCAAGTCTACTCCACCATTCAGTCACAGCTGATCTATAGAAACATAGAAAAATAGGTGCAGGAGTAGGCCATTCGGCCCTTCGAGCCTGCACCGTCATTCAATATGATCATGGCTGATCATCCAAATCAGTATCCCGTACCTGCCTTCTCTCCATACCCCCTGATCCCTTTAGCCACAAGAGCCACATCCACCTCCCTCTTGAATATAGCCAATGAACTGGCCTCAACTACCTTCTGTGGCAGAGAATTCCAGAGACTCACCACTCTCTGTGTAAAGAATGTTTTCCTCATCTCGGTCCTAAAGGAATTCCCCCTTATCCTTAGACTGTGACCCCTTGTTCTGGACTCCCCCAACATCGGGAACAATCTTCCAGCATCTAGCTTGTCCAACCCCTTAAGAATTTTGTAAGTTTCTATAAGATCCCCTCTCAATCTTCTAAATTCCAGCGAGTACAAACCGAGTCTATCCAATCTTTCTTCATATGGAAGTCCTGACATCCCAGGAATCAGTCTGGTCAACCTTCTCTGTACCCCCTCTATGGCAAGGATGTCTTTCCTCAGATTTGGAGACCAAAACTGTACGCAATACTCCATGTGTGGCCTCACCAAAACCCTGTACAACTGCAGTAGAACCTCCCTGCTCCTATACTCAAATCCTTTCCCTATCTCTCCCTTCTAACCCCATTCTCCTGCCTTCTCCCCTGACACTCGCACTGATCAAGAATCTGTCAATCTCACCGCCCTCTGGCTTAAGGGCCTGTCCCACGTTGGAGTCATTTGTGCGCGAAGATTTTGTACATCCCAAAATCCTGGGGTGCCGCGTGCAACCGCGCGGCAATGCCTATGTCACCATGCACCATGCGCATGTAATCGCGCGTCGTGATGCGTAAATGATGTCGCGTAAATTACGTGCAAATGATGCACAAGTGTGACAGGCCCTGAAAGAAATCCCACAGATTCACCAGCAGAAGGTTTGATGTGGAAACATGGAATTACAGATGCTGGTTCATAAAAAAATGTAATGACTGATTAGCTCCTGTTCATTGTTCATCAGTTTTGTTTCAACCAGAGGTAGAAACAAAGAACGGCTGGTTCAGAACAAAGAACATGGATAGGTGGCGGGACCATTCTTTAGACTGCTGACTCAACAAAGGTCCTGACCCGAAACATCATCCATCCTGACCCGCTGAGTTACTCCAGCACTCTGTGAAACGTCACCTATCCATGTTCTCCACAGATGCTGCCTGACCCGCTGAGTTACTCCAGCACTCTGTGAAACGCCACCTATCCATGTTCTCCACAGATACTGCCTGACCCGCTGAGTTACTCCAGCACTCTGTGAAACGCCACCTATCCATGTTCTCCTGAGATTTGATAACGTTGATTTTGAGTCACATTGGAACAAACCAGAACTGATTTAATTTCAACATCACCAGAATAAGGCCATTCAGCCCACGAAGAGATACAGCACAGAAACAGGCCCTTCGGCCCACACCAACCAGCGATCTCCGCACACGAACACTATCCTACACACACTGGGGACAATTTACAGTTAATACCAAGCCAATGAACCTATAAACCTGCACGTCTTTGGAGTGTGGGAGGAAACCGAAGATCTCAGGGAAAACCCAACGTACAAACTCCGTACAGAGAGCACCGGCAGTCGGGATCGAACCCGGATCTCTGGCTCCATGAGGGTGTAACTCTACCGCTGCGCCACCGTGCTGCTCTTTCACCTCTCCCACTATATCCCCTCACAAGAGCCCTGGGCCTGGTTCTGTATTTATTTATCAGTTGGTTTAAGCTCCAGCTGTGGTGATGGGATCGGAACATGCATGTTCCTTTCACGAGTCCTTGTCTCTACATTCACCATCTCACCACACTGCTATAGTTCCCGTCTACGGTTCCCAGTCGAACCTTAATAGTTAGTGAGAGAGATATCGTTGCCTCATGAACGTGTCAGCTGAAGCCCTTCATGTTGCTATTCCTTTTAACACCCACTTCATTCTTTTCAGTGAGTGTCTTCGATGGTACAAGTGCAATGGTGATATTGGTCCAAGTCCTCTTCCAAATCCGCCAAAAGGCAGCCAGCATCATCCGAGACCCACACCACCCTGGCCACGCTCTCATTTCGCTGCCACCATCGGGAGGAAGGTACAGGAGCCTGAAAACCGTGACTTCCAGGTTCAGGAACAGCTTCTTCCCAACAACCATCAGGGTGTTGAACAGTACAGTGCCACAGCGTTAGAGTTGCTGCCTCACAGGGCCAGAGACCAGGGTTCAGTCCTGACTAGGGGTGCTGTCTGTGTGGAGTTTGCAGGTTTTCCTTGTGGTTTTCTCTGGGATCTCCGGTTTACTCCCACACACCAAACACATACAGGTTTGTCACCTAATTGGCTCTGGTAAAATTGTAAATTGTCCCTAGTGTGTGTAGGGTAGTGTTAGTGTGCGGGGATCGCTGGTCGGCCAGGACTCGGTGGGCCGAAGGGCCTATTTCCGTGCTGCATCTCTAGACTAAACTAAACCACCCTGGCCACGCTCTCATCTCGCTGCCACCATCGGGAAGAAGGTACAGGAGCCTGAGAACCGCGACCTCCAGGTTCAAGGAAAGATTGTTGCCAACAACCATCGGAAGGGCAGGTGGTGGAGTTGCTGCCTCACAGCGCCAGGGACCCGGGCTCGATGCTGGCGACAACAATAACCTCAGCAACTGTGATCTTCTGTCTCTCGAGCCTTGAGACAAACTGAGTTGAACACGAGTGGAGTTGCTTCTGCGTGGGAAATGGATGGAGTGCGAGGTGTTGTGTGTGACCGGTCCGGCCCAGGTACTCTGCACGCAACCACAGGAAGGTCTCTACAGCGGTGATGACAGCCATGGAGAGCAGGCAATTAACCATCTGTGTAACGCCAGTATCAGGCAGGAAACACCACCCTGCTCGCACCAACGTGACCGGCTCCAGTGGTCAAAACATCTCCTGCGGCCTCCTCACACACCCACTGGGGTTGCATGATGTTTTTGTTTTCTTAACAGAACGTCAGACCATCCAAAAATACACGGAGGCTTCACTCTAGATCAGAGTGCAACGCAAGCCGATAAAGATAGGTGGACTTATTGTTAAAAGTCAAGGACTCAAGGATCGCAGAGTCACCCAGCACGGAAACAGGCCCTTCCTTCAGCCCAACTTGCCCACACCGGCCAACATGTCCCATCTACACTAGTCACCCAGCACGGAAACAGGCCCTTCCTTCAGCCCAACTTGCCCGCACCGGCCAACATGTCCCATCTACACTAGTCACCCAGCACGGAAACAGGCCCTTCCTTCAGCCCAACTTGCCCACACCGGCCAACATGTCCCATCTACACTAGTCACCCAGCACGGAAACAGGCCCTTCCTTCAGCCCAACTTGCCCACACCGGCCAACATGCCCCATCTACACTAGTCCCAGGGTCACGGAAACAGGCCCTTCCTTCAGCCCAACTTGCCCACACCGGCCAACATGCCCCACCTACACTAGTCCCAGAGTCACGGAAACAGGCCCTTCCTTCAGGTCACAATAGTTGTCACAAACCTGCTTTCAACATGAGATTAAATTCTCTGCTACACATAAACGGTGAAACATTTATAATTCGTTGTGTAAAATTGTGGAGGAGCTTTCAATAGATAATAGACAATAGGTGCAGGAGTAGGCCATTCGGCCCTTCGAGCCAGCACCGCCATTCAATGTGATCATGGCTGATCATCCACAATCAGTTCCCCGTTCCTGCCTTCTCCTCGTATCCCCTGACTCCATTATCTTTAAGAGCCCTATCTAGCTCTCTCTTGAAAGCATCCAGAGAACCGGCCTCCACTGCCTTCTGTGGCAGAGAATTCCACAGATTCGCAACTCTCTGGGTGAAAAAGACCTGTTTCCTGTTTTCCAACTTTATCTGATGCTTTGCTTCACCGAGTTAAAGCTGCAAGATTGTGGAAATAAGTCATGCACAATCTCACCCTACGGAATCTGTAAAAATCAGAAAAGGTTTGTGGGATTGGCGGTTGCGTCGAGATGGAGCGATAACACAACAGGGCTAGTGAGATTTCTCTGATGGGCGGAAACATACCAGATTCAAGGACAGTTTCTTCCCATCTGTTATCAGGCAATTGAACCATCCTTACCACAACCAGAGAGCGGTCCTGAACTACTAGCTACCGCTTTGGTGACCCTCGCACTATCTTTACTTACAAAATTCTTAAGGGGTTGGACAAGCTAGATGCTGGAAAATTGTTCCCGATGTTGGGGGAGTCCAGAACAAGGGGTCACAGTCTAAGGATAAGCGGGAATTCCTTTAGGACCGTGATGAGGAAAACATTCTTTACACAGAGAGTGGTGGGTCTCTGGAATTCTCTGCCACAGAAGGTAGTTGAGGCCAGTTCATCGGCTATATTTAAGAGGGCGGTAGATGTGGCACTTGTGGCTAAAGGGATCAGGGGGTATGGAGAGAAGGCAGGTACGGGATACTGAGTTGGATGATCAGCCATGATCATATTGAATGGCGGTGCAGGCTCGAAGGGCCGATGGCCTACTCCTGCACCTATGTTTCTATGTTTGATCGGACTTTGCCGGCTTCACCTTGCACTAAACGTTATTCCCTTATCCTGTATCTGTACACTGTGGACGGCTCGATTGTAATCATGTATTGTCTTCCCGCTGACTGGTTAGCTCGCAACAAAAGCTGTTCACTGTACCTCGATACACGGGACAATAAACTGAACTGAACATGTATTTGAAAGAAGATCTAGATGACGTGAAATAATGACTTTGTGTCTCTCTTCACAGATGCTGCCTGACCTGCTGAGTGTTTCAGGCATTCACAGGGGAACTTAAACTTGGGAGATAGGAGGTGGCCACTTCAACATCTTAACATCTTAAACCAGGGAAATGGGGATAGTATAGATGGCCAGAAAAGGTGGGCATGGTCATGATGGGCTGAATGGCCTATTTCTTGGTTTAATTTAGAGATACAGCGTGGAAACAGGCCCTTCGACCCACCGAGTTCACACCGACCAGTGATCCCCGCACACCAACACTATCTTAGGGTCTGAAGAAGGGTCTCGACCCGAAACGTCGCCTATCTCCTTCGCTCCTTAGATGCTGCTGCACCCGCTGAGTCTCTCCAGATTTTTGTGTAACCCTCGATTCTCCAGCATCTGCAGTTCCTTCTTTAACACTATCTTAGGGACACTGTTTACACTTACACCAAGCCATTTAATCTACAAACCTGCACGTCTTTGGAGTGTGGGAGGAAACCGAAGATCTCGGAGAAAACCCACGCAGGTCACGGGGAGAACGTACAAACCCCACACAGACAGCACCCGTAGTCGGGATGGAACCCGGGTCTCTGGCGCTGTGAGGCAGCAGCTCTACCCGCTGCACCACCGTGCCGCCCTTTTGTGCTGAACGACTCAACATTTTTTAGTGTTCTTGGCATTGAATGAAGACTCAGTTTCCACTGTGCATCTTTGACTCACATCTCCCATCCCCAAGTACTTTGGTGCATTTATTACATGGCTTGTGTAGCCCAAAGATATGAACATTGAATTCTTCAATTTCAACTCATAATTCCTCTAAACCCCTCTATTCCCCTCCTCCCACCCCAGTACGCTCACATCCCACTTAGAAACATAGAAAAATAGGTGCAGGAGTAGGCCATTCGGCCCTTCGAGCCGGCACCGCCATTCAATGTGATCATGGCTGATCATCCAACTCAGTATCCCGTACCTGCCTTCTCTCCATACCCCCTGATCCCTTTAGCCACAAGTGCCACATCTAACTCCCTCTTAAATATAGCCAATGAACTGGCCTCAACTACCTTCTGTGGCAGAGAATTCCAGAGTCTCACCACTCTCTGTGTAAAGAATGTTTTCCTCATCTCGGTCCTAAAGGAATTCCCCCTTATCCTTGGACTGTGACCCCTTGTTCTGGACTCCCCCAACAACGGGAACATTCTTCCAGCATCTAGCTTGTCCAACTCCTTAAGAATTTTGTAAGTTTCTATAAGATCCCCCCTCAATCTTCTAAATTCCAGCGAGTACAAGCCGAGTCTATCCAGTCTTTCCTCATATGAAAGTCCTGACATCCCAGGAATCAGTCTGGTCAACCTTCTCTGTACCCACTCTATGGCAAGGATGTCTTTCCTCAGATTTGGTCTCACTCCTCACTTCTCCCCATCTCCCTGTTCCTTACCCCTCCTCCATACATCTAGCATCACAAAGTCCCATATTCCTCTTTTATTTACTTTAGTTTATTGTCCCGTGTATCGAGGTACAGTGAACAGCTTTTGTTGCGAGCTAACCAGTCAGCGGAAAGACAATACATGATTACAATCGAGCCGTCCACAGTGTACAGATACAGGATAAGGGAATAACGTTTAGCGCAAGGTAAAGCCGGCAAAGTCCGATCAAAGATAGTCCGAGGGTCACCAATGAGGTAGATGGGAGGTCAGCACTGCTCTCTGGTTGTGGTCGGATGGTTCAGTTGCCTGATAACAGCTGGGAAGAAATTGTCCCTGAATCTGGAGGTAGACAAAAATGCTGGAGAAACTCAGAGGGTGAGGCAGCATCTAGGGAGTGAAGGAGTATGTGACGTTTTGGGTCTCGAAACGTCACCAACGCCTTCTCTCCATAGATGCTGCCTCACCCGCTGAGTTTCTCCGGCATTTTTGTCTATCTTCGATATTTCCAGCATCTGCAGTTCCTCCTTAAACACTGAATCTGGAGGTGTGCGTTCGTTTTCACACTTCTGTACCTCTTGCCCGATGGGAGAGGGGAGAAGAGGGAGTGACCGGGGTGAGACTGGTCCGTGATGATGCTGCCGGCCTTGCCGAGGCAGCGTGAGGTGTAGATGGAGGCGATGGAAGGGAGGTTGGTTTGTGTGCGTGTGTGTGTGAGATGGTCTGGGCTGCGATTTCCCCCCTCATTCCCCTCTCCCCATCCCCTTCCACCCACATCCCTCCCTCCGGCTTCACAGACCGCATTTAGAATATTGTGTTCAGTTCTGGGCACCGTGTTATAGGAAAGATATTGTCCAGCTTGAAAGGGTTCAGAGAGGATTTACGAGGATGTTGCCAGGACTAGAGGGTGTGAGCTACAGGGAGAGGTTGAGTAGGCTGGGTCTCTATTCCATGCAGCGCAGGAGGATGAGGGGAGATCTTATAGAGGTGTATAAAATCATGAGAGGAATAGATCGGGTAGATGCACAGAGTCTCTTGCCCAGAGTAGGGGAATCGAGGACCAGAGGACATGGGTTCAAGGTGAAGGGGAAAAGATTTAATAGGAACCTGAGGGGTAACTTTTCACACAGAGGGTGGTGGGTGGATGGAACGAGCTGCCAGAGGAGGTAGTCGAGGCTGGGACTATCCCATCGTTTGAGAAACAGTTAGACAGGTACATGGATAGGACAGGTTTGGAGGGATGTGGACCAAATGCAGGTGGTGGGACTAGTGTAGCTGGGACATTGTTGGTGGGTGTGGGCGAGATGGGCCGAAGGGCCTGTTTCCACGCTGGGTGACTGTGTGACTCAATCAGTCTATTAGTCCATGAGGGGTGAGGGGGGAGTAAGGGGGGAGTGAGTGAGGGGGATTGAGGGGGGAGTGAGTGAGGGGGGAGTAGGGGGGGAGTGAGTGAGGGGGAGTGAGGAAGGAGTGAGTGAGGGAGTGAGTGAGGGGGGAGTGAGGGGGAGTGAGTGAGGGGGAGTGAGTGAGGGGGAGTGAGTGAGGGGGAATGAGTGAGGGTGAGTGAGTGAGGGGGGAGTGAGTGAGGGGGGAGTGAGTGAGGGGGAGTGAGTGAGGGGAGTGAGTGAGTGGAGTGAGTGAGGGGGAGTGAGTGAGGGGGAGTGAGTGAGGAGGGAGTGAGGAAGGAGTGAGTGAGGGAGTGAGTGAGGGGGAGTGAGTGAGGAGGGAGTGAGGAGGGAGTAAGGGGGGAGTGAGTGAGGGGG
>CAUPSL010000631.1:0-32852 GCA_963514005.1 Raja brachyura | reverse complement strand
TGAAGACCCCGCCAGCACGCATGCGCGACATATCGTCGTACGCATGCGGAAGCGACGGTCGGGAGGAGCGGGGCTCCTCCAGCGTGAGTTTAAAAGCTCACGCCAGGTAAGTCTCACCGAAGGAGTGAGTCGACCATTATGGAAGGGAGAAAATCTAAGAGAGCGGCGGCCAAATCAGCGGCTAAGGACAGCAGCCAACGGAGAACCGCCTCTCCAGAGGTACAGGTTCTACCTGCAGCTCCCGACTTTTCGGACTTTGAGACCGTTGGTACGCCACGGTCGGGGAAAACTACCCGGAAGTCGGCCGGGGCGGACTCAGCGGAGTCCGGTCCCGAGGGCACCCCGCTCGCTGGCAGCGACGGAGGTCGCCTTGACCGCATTGAGCGGATGATGGAGCAGATGCTCCAACGCGACCTGCTAAAGCAGGGGCAGGATCACAGTGGGACCCCTAGTAGGCCAACGGCAAGTTCCTTTAGAGGACTGCCTAATGTATCCCCTTCTATACAGGGGAGCATTGAGGGTCAGAACTGGGCTGACCCAGAAGAAGGGGAGTTGACTGAAGCACCTGCAGCGTCAGGGGTGTGTGAAGATTATATGGATGTGGTGAGCAAACATGCCATGCCCCACCATAAGGGCCTACCCATCCACCCCAAGCTGGCTGCCAGCATTGATTATATGCCCACTAACCAACTTCAGGAACAGACCATCAATGCCACAGCAGATAAATATATGGCGCCAGAAAACTGCAAGTCATTAAATGTACCCGCGGTGAACAACCCGATATGGGGAAACATAAGCCCCTCGAGTAGAGGGCAGGAGATGAAACTTCAGAAGATCCTGAAGCTCCTTACCGCAGGGATTACTGCAGTAGCCAGAACAGCAGTGGGAGTGGATATGCCGGAAGAACTGCAAGATGCTTTGGCCCTACTGTGCAACACACAGTATAAAATAAATAATTTCAGGAAAAGCATTATAAAGCCGGCGCTTAACCCCAAGTTCGCGGGGTTGTGTAAGCCTGGGAAGACGCAGCCTCCAAGCCTGCTATTCGGGGAAGATCTCCCCAAACAGGTTAAAGATCTTGACGAGGAGGCTAAGGCTTTGGGCCTTATTAAAGTACCTGGGTACACTAAGCCTCATCACCCACACAGAACGCACCCCTACGCACCCACCGGGCAGAGTTACCCTAACAGGTCTGCCGGTGGTGAAAGCTCGAAGGCCGGCATACCTGCTCAGCGGTCTTTTTTAGGCCAAGGCCCAGGCCGGCCTCCTTGGAAGATGCGCCACTCCCAGAACACCTACAACTAGCCGAGGAAGCAAGGGCAGAAACCACCACACCGGCAGTAACCATGGAGGTAGGTGGGTCTGGGATCCCCAAGAACACTACTGACCCAAATACTGACCCAAATTCACTTTGCATAGGGGGCAGGTTTGCACATGTTCCTCGAGAATTGGCTCACTTTTACCTCTGATCCTTATATACTCAGGAGTATTCAGGGCTACAAAATTGAATTTATTCACGACCTCCCTACCCCGGTACAGCATGCACCTAGTCGGAAATCGTCCTTTCTCATAGAGATAAGGTAGCAGGGCATGCTGAACTACAGAGGTTGATAGAAAAAGGGGTAATTGAGAAGGCCTTTAAAGAACCTCAGGAGTTCGTGTCTAATATATTCACAAAAACAAAAAAGATGGCGGGTGCCGCATCATCATAGATTTGACCGACCTGAATACGTCTGTCAGTATATTCATTTTAAATGGACACCTTCGACACTGCTATTCAGCTTATAGCCAATGGGTACTACATGGCATGCGTTGATTTCAAAGAGCATACTATTCAGTACCCATACACAAGGATCATAGGAAATACTTAAAATTTATCTGGATGGGACAATTATGGCAATATAAAGCTTTGCCTAATGGGTTATCGTCAGCACCCAGATCGTTTACCAAGATGTTGAAACCAGCTTTGGCCTATTTAAGGAAACAGAATCATACTGTTATGGCCTATCTTGATGACATCCTCATAGTGGGGGGAGAATTTGGAGATGGCTACCTTGGCAGTCACAGCCACGAAACATATTTTCCAGAAACTGGGGTTTACGATACATCCAGATAAATCAATATTGAACCCTCTACCACCATGAAATATTTGGGGTTCATTATTGACTCAGTGCAAATGTCTGTCACGTTACCACCAAGCAAGGTGGAAGACCTGATAGAGGCTGCAGGAGCCTCATTGGCATTAAGGTCCCATCCATTCGGCAGGTGGCCAGGGTGATTGGGAAGATAGTAGCTGCATTTCCTGCAGCACAATATGGGCCCTTACATTACCAACATTTACAAAGAGCAAAATTACGGCGCTCAAAAAATCATGCTGGCCATTTGATAGGCCCATGAAAATTCCAGAAAAGGCAAAAGCTGAATTATATTGGTGGATGGGTAATGCCCAAAATTGTTCCAAACCCATCACTATCACCAATCCCTCGATCACCTTACAAACGGATGCCAGTGCCAAAGGGTGGGGAGCTACTAACACTACCTCTAGCTGTGGAGGTAGATGGAGTGCACCAGAGTTAACCCTATTTAAAAACTTAGGGATTAACTATTCAGAAATGCTGGCAGCATTTCACGGCCTTAAAGCATACTGCACTAACATGCACAAAGTTCATGTTAGAATACAGACTGACAACACCACGGTGGTAGCCTATATTAACCACATGGGCGGTGTAAAGTCGATATCGTGTGATGAATTGGCCAACAATATCTGGCACTGGTGTCTGCAAAGAGGAATTTGATCTCTGCAACTTACCTTCCAGGTAAACTAAACACAGTGGCAGACACCAGGTCACGGAAATTCAACGACAACATAGAATGGATGTTGGATCGGAATGTGTTCACAGATATTGTAGAACGTCATGGGACACCAGATATCGACCTTTCGCGTCCAGGCTAAATCACCAACTACCAACGTATGTTGCTTGGGAGCCAGACCCGGGGGCGGTAGCGATGGATGCTTTCTCGCTACACTGGGGGATTTATTTTTCTACGCTTTCCCCCCTTTCTGCCTCATCAGTCGGGTCTTGCAAAAAATCAAGCAAGACTCCGCATCGGGTATCTTGGTAGTGCCCGACTGGCCTACTCGACCATGGTTCCCTCTGGTACAGAAGATGGCCACAGAACCCTGTGTCAGGGTGAATAAAAGACCAAGCCTGCTTGTTCATCCTGTTACAGGAGAATGTCATCCATGTCATGATCGCATGGATTTGTTAATTTGCAGACTTTAAAACGGCCACTTCATGGACTCGGACTCTCCAACAGGACCATTGATACCATCACGGGAGCCTGCAGAGAGTCCACAAGGAAGCAGTACCTGACCTACATCAGGAAATGGGAAAGATTCTGCGTGACTACTAAAACAACATATGAAACCGCCACCATCACGGAAGTGCTGGAGTTTCTGGCTACCCTTCATTACGATGAGGGTCTAAGCTACAGCGCCATTAACTGTGCCAGGAGTGCCCTATCGTCTTACTTGGGCAAGGGGTAGTGACCAATTGGGAATTGGGTCACATCCCTTAGTATCCAAATTTATGAGGGGAATATTTAATTCTAATCCCCCCAGGCCCAGATATAGCCATACCTGGGACATCAGCACGGTATTGACGATGCTGCGCGGATGGACACCGAACACGGGACTCCCTTTGGCCAAATTAACCTACAAAATGGTCATGATAATGGCACTGATCACGGCGCAACGGGTCCAGTCCCTGCACAAACTCAGTCTGGATGCCATGGCAATTACCAGTGGGAAAGCACATTCCAGGTGCAGGGACTATTGAAGCAAGATCGACCCGGAGTGTCTGGACATACTTTGGAGTTCCTGGCTTACCAGCGGACACCCGTCTTTGTATCGTTACATTGATTCTGCGATACATTTCAGTCACTAAAGATCTAAGGGGCACGCGAAACAGCTTTGCTTGTCAGTCACAAGAAGCCTCATCACAGGGTCACGGTGCAAACCATTTCCAGATGGTTAAGGGTGGTACTGGATGCGGCGGGGGTGGATACTAATGTGTACAAATCTCACTCCACCAGGGCAGCATCCACCTCGGCGGCTAGAAGGATGGAGGTACCACTGGATCACATCCTGGCCACAGCGGGTTGGAACAATGAGAAAACCTTCCACCGCTTTTATAACAAACCCGTGACCTCCCCTGACAATTATGCAGGGAGGATCTTAAGTGCTGCCAGATAAATAACCCTTATGGGACACAATATTGTGTTTGGTATGAATAAATACCTGTTTTGTTTTTCAGCCAGTGTCTTGTCTGAATCACGTCCATCCTCTTATCCAGCTTTAGCGGTGTGTGAGCATGGAGCTTCCAGGGCATGAAATCACAGAGCTTTGAAATCTTCACGTAGTCACTCACGTGACTCCGAAGTAAAATAGTAAGATTAAACGGAACTTACCAGTTTGAAGTTTGATCTTTATTTTATGAGGAGTTACGATGAGGGATTACGTGCCCTCCGCTCCCAACCCTCTATTATAAAGATCACCTGGTATGAAAGTTCTCTTTTTTCTCTTACGATGTCAGTCATTGTGACTGTTTGTTCTGTGATTTCACACCACTGCTTTGAAGAATGTCGCGCATGCGTGCTGGCGGGGTCTTCACGTAATCCCTCATCGTAACTCCTCATAAAATAAAGATCAAACTTCAAACTGGTAAGTTCTCGTTTAATCTTACTATTCTATTCTATTCTAAACACACACACACACACGCACACACACACACACACACACACACACACACACACACACACACACACACACACACACACACACACACACACATGCGCGCGCGCGCACACACACACACGCACAAGTACACATGCACACACACACACACGCGCGCACACACACACAGGCGCGTACACACACACACACGCGCACACACACACAAACACACACACACAAACACACACATGCGCACACACACATACAAACACACACATGCACACACGCACGCACACACACACACACAACACACACACACACACACACACACACACACACACACACACACACACACACACTCACTACACACACACACACACACACACACACACACACACACACACACACACACACACACACACACACTCCAGTTACAGAGCCAGAGAGACATAGAGTCTCACAGCGTCTTCGGCCCAGCCTGCCTGACTGCCCACACCGGCAAACATGTCTCATCCCCATATTCTCATAAATGGCCTGTCTGTCCATGCACCTGTCTAAATGCACCTTAAAGTTTACCGTAGTACTTTTTAGTTCGTACCTTTATATAGTTACAAGGAGAGAATAGCTGAATGGATTGAAATTTGGCTTCAGGGAAGGAAGCAGAGAGTGATGGAGGAAGGAAGTTTGCTTCTCAGACTGGAGGCCTGTGACTAGTGGTGTGTCTCAGTCTTCAGTGCTGGGCCCGTTACTGTTTGTCATCTACATCAATGATTTGAATGAGAACACACAGAGCAAGTTTAGCAGGTTTGGAGATGATACAACAGTGGGTGGTTTTGCAGACAGTGAAGATGGTTGTGATTAATTGCAGTAGGATCCTGATCGATTGGCCAAGTGTGCTGGGAATAGGTGATGAATTTAATGCATTAAAATGTGAGGTATTGCATTTTGGGAAGTCTAACATGGGGGAGGATCTACACAGTGAATGGTCGGGCACTATGAATCAGTTGTATAATAAATAAGTGAGGCCGCATTTGGAGTATTGTGTTCAGTCTGGGTACTGTGTTATTGGAAAGATTTTGCCAAGCTGGAAACTTTACAGAGACATTTTACAAGGATGCAGCAGCCAGGGTCTGGTCTATGGGGAGTGGTTGAGCGGGCAGGGAACCTATTTCTTGAAGCGCAGGAGGAAGAAGGGTGATCTTATAGAGGTGTCAAAGATCATGAGATGGATCTATCGGGTAAAAGCACAGATTATCTTCCCTGAATAGAAGAACCGAGGTGCAGATAAGAGAGGTTAAAGGTGAAGGGGAAACTATATAATAGGAATCTGACAGATACCCTTTTCACACAAATGGTGCTTGATGTGTGGAACCAGATGCCAGAGGAGGTAGTTGAGGCAGGGCGGACTTTCGCAACTTTTATGACAAGTTAGATAGGTATGTGGATAGAACATGTTTGGAGGGATATGAACCAAATGCGGGCAGGTGGGGCTAGTGTAGATGGGGCATGTTGAACGGTGTGGGCAAGTTGGGCCGAAGGAGCTATTTCCACACCGTATCACACTATTGCTGCATGAGTAGCGGGCTGAGCTATCTCCCTTTGCAACTCGTTCCACACACCCACCCACCACCCTTTGTGTGAACAATTATCCCTCAAGTTCCTATTCAATCTCCCCCCCCGTCTAAAACCTGTCCCCAGGATCTTGATTCCCCTAATCTATGCATCGACCCTATCTATATCGCTCATTATTTTAGTCACCTCGAGGGGTGGAACATTGCAACCCTCACGTGGTCCGCCCTGTTTCGACGAATGCAATCAACCCGACGTGCACAATCAAATGATATCAAACAGAATATGTTGCTCCACAACTTTAGGTTGTGCACGCCATATGCGAGAAGGAGAAGTCACCTTGAAAGGATCATCGCTCATCCCCCTGTGCACCAAGGAATGAAGCAATAGCCTGCTGAATCTGTCCCTCTAGATCAGGCCCTCAAGTCTTGCTAACATCCTCGTAAATCTTCTTACCTGCATTTCAACTTTAACACAATTTTACCGATACACAAGTGTCCAAAACTGTACACAGCACTGTAAATGCGGTCTCACCAATGTCTTATACATGTGCAACATGGCATCTAAACCTCTATACTCAATGCTCTGACTGATGAAGGCCAATGTGCCAAAAGCATTTTAAACCTCCTATCTCCATGTGATGCTACTTTCAACGCACTGTGTACCTGTCGTCCTATATCCATCTGATCTATATTTTATTCATCTTTTTACCTCAGCTCGAACTCATCGGTACTGACACCTCTGAACTCACTGATGGTTTCACTTCCCATCTGCGTCTGAACCTGAACACACTTGCACTGCAGCTGAACGTCCAAATACAGAACAATCATGACTTCACTGCTCCTCCAAGTGCAACAAGCGCTCTCCTCAGTTGTATTCAAATATCTGCCAGACACACGTTTGTGTAGTTCTGGTAACCATGTCACAGAAATGATGTCCTATTGCCAGAGACAGAGTGCGGAACAGATTCACCAGGATGTTTTCAGGAATGGACAGCGTTGGTTCAATGGTTCAATGGTCCTTTATTGTCACGGGTACTGCGGTACAGTGACATTTGCCATACAATCACACAAAAAAGCAAGATACATGACTAGATAAAGATTAAACTTAAACATAATCCTGATAGAAGACACATTAGATCGGGTGGGATTGGGGTCCTTGGAGCAAGAATGCAGAGCGGCATTTGAACTTATTGAGGCTTGTGAAATTATGCCAACTACAGCTGGATTGAGTGGATGGTCACGGATATTTCTCAGGCTGGGATAATCTAAACCCAGAGCCCAAGTTTAATAGAAAGGAAAATATTTAAGGGACTTCTGACGGGCAGCTATTCCACACCAAATCGTTTAATGAGGAGGTGGGGCAGATACCATCACCGCAAATATACAGCATTTTGACAGTCGTTTGTCTCGGATAGGAACGGAAGGGAATGTTTCATATACAAGTGAATGAAATCACCCTAGATTGGCATTTTGGTCCGCATGTACGAGTCGGGCCTAAGGGCGTGTTTCCATGCTATTCCCATGCCCATTTGACACGCCACTGGCATCACCGGTTTTGTCTGGCATCGGCCTCCACAGTTGTAGCCACATAGCAGACACATCACTGACTGCACAACTGTGGCGATACTGTATTGTGTGGTGCTGTCACTAGAACAGAACCGTATCGTTCATCTTCCTCTCAAGTGTCCAACAGGTGCTTCACTGTCCTCAAACTAAACTCTAGCATGGAAATACAAGGAATCAATAGCTGTCAAATTTTCTCAAAGCTGCAGATTAAAGAACAAAATGAAATAACTGTCTGTCATATACGTCAGTTATTTTAATATGTAACTGATTATTGACGTGTTTCTTTCATTTTCCATGTGCACCAGTCTGAAGAAGGGTTTCGGCCCGAAACGCTGCCTATTGGACCATAGACAATAGACAATAGGTGCAGGAGTAGACCATTCGACCCTTCGACCCAGCACCGCCATTCAACGTGATCGTGGATGAGCATCCCCAATCAGTACCCCGTTCCTGCCTTCTCCCAATATATTTAAGAGCCCTATCTAGCTTTCTCGATCGATGCCGAGTCTCCTCAATCTTCTTCGGAAGTAGCGGCGTTGACTACAAACCAATGTTGACAATGTCCCAAAAGTCCAAAGAAGGATCCTGACCCCACTGCCTCCACAGATGCTGCTCGAACTGCAGAGTTCCTCCAGCACTTTGCGTTTTGCTCAAGATTCCAGCATAGAAACATGGAAACATAGAAAATAGGTGCAGGAGTAGGCCATACGGCCCTTAGAGCATGCACCGCCATTCAATATGAGCATGGCTGATCATCCAACTCAGTATCCTGTACCTGCCTTCTCTCCATAAACCCTGATCCCGTAACCACAAGGGCCACATCTAACTCCCACTTAAATATATCCAACCAACTGGCCTCAACTACCTTCTGTGGCAGAGAATTCCACAGATTCACCACTCTGTGTGAACAATGATTTTCTCATCCCGGTCCTAAAAGACTTCCCCCTTATCCTTAAACTGTGACTCCTTGTCCTGGACCTCCCCAACATCGGGAAACATCTTCCTGCATCTAGCCTGTCCAACACCTTAAGAATTGTGTAAGTCTCTATGAGATCGCCCCTCAATCTTCTAAATTCCAACGAGTACAAGCCGAGTCTATCCAGTCTTTCTTCATATGGAAGTCCTGGCACCCCAGGAATCAGTTTGGTGAACCTTCTCTGTACTCCCTCTATGGCAAGAATGTATTTTCTCAGATTAGGAGACCAAAACTGTATGCAATACTCCAGGTGTGGCCTCACCAAGACCCTGTACAACTCCAGTAGAACCTCCCTGCCTCTTGTACACAAATCATCTTGCTGTGAAATTTCCTTCGCTCTCTTAATGCTGCTGCGACCGCTGAGTTTCTCCAGCACTCTTGTCTACCACAGCAGGAACGGAGAAATGCTCTCTTGAATTATTTGATCGCTAACCACAGAAATACAGCCTCGGTAATTCACTTTGAAGTATGAGAGGGAATCATGTTGAAACATTTAATTCTTAAGGGATTTAACAGGCGAGAACTGTTCTCAATGCTGGGGGGGTCCAGAAACAGGGGGTCGCAATTTCACAATAAAGGGTCGGCCATTTAGGACTGAGATGAGGAAAATATTTTTCACCCAGAGATTTGTCAATCTGTGGAAATCCCTGACACAGAAGGCAGTGGAGGTTATTTCATTGGATGTTTTCAAGAGAGAGTTAGAATCTGAAGAAAGGTTTCGACATGAAACTTCGCCCATTCCTTCTCTCCATAGATGCTGCAACACCCGTTGAGTTTCTCCGGCATTTGTTTTGTCTACATTAGATATAGCTCTTTGGGCTGAAGGAATCAAGGGTTATGGAGAGAAAGCAGGTACGGGGTACTGATTTAGGATGATCGTAAATGCTTATATTGGATGGCTCGAAGGGCCAAATGGCCTACTCATGCACCTATTTTCTATGATTCTATGTGTCTATGTATCTCAACCACTGTGACGAACCCAGATGGGTGAGTTAGTCATCTACACTCAGACCGACACGACAAAATGAACTGCAGATTGAACAGCGCCTCGCCTTATGTTCAATGGCTGGAACTAATGTGTCACACTGGGTGAAGGGAACACTTGCTAAAACAACTACCCCCCCCCCCCCCCCCCGTTCTCAGAGCTGATGTTGCATTTTAATGTTTTCAACATTTTGTGTCTTTCAATCAATTGTGTCCCGGAGAGAGGCAATTGGTGTTTCAAACCATTGTTAATTAAGATGAAAATAGCAAATGAATGCATCTTCACCAGCGCGGTTAGAGCTGCAAACTGGAGTCAGTGCTCATTACAGATGAGATTAATTGTGGATACTGAACTTCAGTTAACCCTTTACAGTCAAACATTTGAATTAAAAATAAATGAGTCTTCATTTTACATGAAAACATAGCAGTCAGAAATAATGAGATCATGTCCCTGCTTATACAGACCCAACAACGACCACACTGATAATGTCACTGCTCATCCAGACCCATCACTGACCACACTGATAGTGTCACTGCTCATCCAGCCCCATCACTGACCACACTGATAATGTCACTGCTCATCCAGCCCCATCACTGACCACACTGATAGTGTCACTGCTCATCCAGCCCCATCACTAACCACACTGATAGTGTCACTGCTCATCCAGCCCCATCACTGACCACACTGATAGTGTCACTGCTCATCCAGCCCCATCACTGACCACACTGATAGTGTCACTGCTCATCCAGCCCCATCACTGACCACACTGATAGTGTCACTGCTCATCCAGCCCCATCACTGACCACACTGATAGTGTCACTGCTCATCCAGCCCCATCACTGACCACACTGATAATGTCACTGCTCATCCAGCCCCATCACTGACCACACTGATAATGTCACTGCTCATCCAGCCCCATCACTGACCACACTGATAGTGTCACTGCTCATCCAGACCCATCACTGACCACACTGATAGTGTCACTGCTCATCCAGACCCATCACTGACCACACTGAAGTGTCACTGCTCATCCAGACCTATCACTGACCACACTGATAATGTCACTGCTCACCCAGCCCCAATACTGACGCACTGATAATGTCACTGCTTATCCAGACACACCACTGACCACACTGATGTCACACACAGGTAATTTCGTTGAATCATCCATTCCCACTCGCCCTCTATATTTCCCCTCGCTCTCTCCGCCCTCTCTCTGTCTTTCCCCCCTATCTCTCTCTCCGCCCTCTCTCTATCTTCTCTCTCTCTCTGCCCTCTCTCTGTCTTTCCCCCTCTCTCTCTCCGCCCTCTCTCTTTCTGTCCCTTCTCTTACTCCCCTCCCCTCGCTCTATCTCCTCGTCTCTCTCTGTTCCCATCTCTCCCTCCCACTCCCCTCTCTCCCCTCTCTCCCCCTCTCTCTCCATCTCTCCCCCTCTATCCACCTCTCTCCTCTCTCTCAATCTCTCCCCTCTATTGTTTATTGTGTGTGTCTCTCTCTCCGCCCCCTCTCTCTCTCTCTCCCCTCTCTCTCTCCCCCTTTCTCCTCTGTCCTCCTCTCTCTCCTCCTCTCTCTCTCCCACCCCCACTCTCACTCCCACTCTCTCCCCTACTCTCTCGCCCCCTCTCTCCTCTCCCTTTCCTCTTTCCTCTATCTCTCCCCTTCTATCCCTGTTCTATCCCTCTCCAACTCTTTCCATTTCTTCCCCTCCCTACTCCTCTCTCTCCGCCCCCTCTCCCTCTCTATCCGCTCTCTCTCTAAGTCCACTACCCTCTGCCCCTCTCTCTCTCTCTCTGTCTCTTTCTCTGTCTCTCTGTTTCTCTGTCTCTCTCTGTCTCTGTCTCCTGTCTCTGTCTCTGTCTCTGTCTCTGTCTCTGTCTCTGTCTCTGTCTCTGTCTCTCTCTGTCTCTGTCTCTCTCTGTCCACTGACCACACTGATGTCACACACAGGTAATTTCGTTGAATCATCCATTCCCACTCGCCCTCTATATTTCCCCTCGCTCTCTCCGCCCTCTCTCTGTCTTTCCCCCCCTATCTCTCTCTCCGCCCTCTCTCTCTCTCTCTCTCTCTCTCTCTCTCTCTCTCTCTCTCTCTCTCTCTCTCTCTCTCTCTCTCTCTCTCTCTCCTCTCTCTCTCTCTCTCTCTCTCTCTCATCTCTCTCTCTCTCTCTCTCCTCTCTCTCTCTCTCTCTCTCTCTCTCTCTCTCTCTCTCTCTCTCTCTCTCTCTCTCTCTCTCTCTCTCATCTCTCTCTCTCTCTCTCTCTCTCTCTCTCTCTCTCTCTCTTCCCACTCTCTCTGCCCCCCTAAAGTCAATGCATTTCAGGTCGTCAATCAATTTCAATTCAATCCACTTCAAGTCAAGTCAAGTCAATCCTTCTCCCTCTCCAATGTCTCCCCCTCTCTTTGCCTCCCCACTCTCCCCACTATCTCCCTCTCTCCTCTCTCTCCCTCCCGTTTCCCCTTCGTCTCTCCCCTCTCTCTCCCCTCTTGCTACCCCCTCTCTCCTCACACTCTCCCCCCCTCTCTTTCTCCGCATTCTCTCTCCCCCTCTCTCTCCCCTCACATTCTCTCTCCCTCTCTCTATCTCCCCTCTCTCTCCCCCTCTCTCCCCGCTCTTTATCTCCCATCTCTCTACCACTATCTATATCTCCCCCACCCTTATCTCTCCCCCTTCACTTTCACCCCTTCTCTCTCCCCCCTTTCTCCCCCTCCTTCCCTGCCTCGTCTGTATCTCCCCCAATCTCTCCACTCTCTCTCCCATCTCTCTCCCCAGCTCTCTCCTCCGCCTCTCTCTCTCTATCCACCCTCTCCCCCCGCCTCTCTCCCCTCTGTCCTCTTCCCCTCTCTGAACCCTCTCTCGCTCTCCGACCGTTTCTCTCCCCTACTCTCTCTTCCCCTTCGCTATCTCCCCATCCTCTCCCCCTCTCTCCACTCTATCCCTTTCTCCCGCCCCCTATCTCTCTCTCTCCACTCTCTCTTCCGCCCTACTCTTCCCGTCTCTCCATCTCTCCACCTCCCCCCCTATTCCTCCCTTCTCTCTATCAATCCCTCTCTCTCGTCTCTATCTCCCCCCCCCCCTCTCCCTCTCCCTTTCGCCCCCCTCTCTTCCTATCTCCATCACCATGTCGCTCCCCCTCTCTCTCCCCCTCTCTCTACCCTCTCACTCTACCCCCTTCACTCCCCCTCTCTGTATCTCCCCTCCGCTCACTCCCCCTCTCTCTCTCCGCACTTTCTCTCCCTCCCTTTCTATATGTACCCCTCTATCTCCACACTCTCTTCCCCTCTGTTTACCCCTCGCTCTGCCTTCCCCTCTCTTTCTCCCTCTCCCTCTCTCGTCTCTCTTTCAATCGCCCCCTCTTTCTTTTCCCCTCTGTCTCCTCGCTCTATCTCTCCCCCTCTTTCTCCGCCTCTCTCGCTCTCCCCTCTCTCCCTCCTCTACTCTCTGTTCTCCCTCTCTCTCTCTCCCCACTCTCTTCCCCTCTCTCCGTCTACCCTCTCTATCTCTCCCCCTCGCTCCATCTACTCACCCTCTCTCTCTATTTCCCTCTCCCTATATCCCCCCTCTATCTCTGTATCTACCCGCTCTTTCCTCCTCTCCTTATCTCCCCTCTCTCTTTCCCCCTCTCTTTTTCCCACCGCTCTCTCTCTCCCGACCACCCCCGCTCTTTCTCCTACTTTTCTCTCTCTCGTCATGTCGCTGCTTATCATATGCCGGCCAATGGGAATAGTTCAGATGAACTAAAGTGCTCTATCCATCTCTTTGAATCTAATTCTATCTTGAAAACATCTAGTGATGTGGCCCCCACTGCCTTCTGTGACAGGGAATTCCATAGATTCTCAAATCGCCGGGAGAAAACGTTTTTGCTTATCACGGTCTTAAATGGCCTACCCCTTATACTTAAACTGTGACCCCTGGAGCTGGACTCCCCCAACATCGGGAACACTTTTCCTGTATCTAGCCTAACCAATCATCTAAGAATGTTATATGTTTACAGTGCAAAGATCCCCTTCGCATTCTTCTAAATTCCATCGAAATAAACCCAGTTGACCCATTCGTTCATCAAATGTCAGTCCCGCCGTCCCGGGAAAAAAACCTGCTGAACCCACGCTGCACTCCCTTAATAGGAAGAATGTCCTTCCTCAAATTAGGAGACGAAAATTGCACACAATACTCCAGGTGGGTCTCACCAGGGCCCTGTACAACAGCAGTAGGACCTCCTTGCTCCTAAACTCAAATCTTCTCGCAATGAAGGCTTTATTTCTTCCTGAAGACAGAACTAAAGTACTTGTTCAAGAAGGAACTGCAGATACTGTAAAACCGCAGGCAGACAAAATTGCTGGCGAAAGCAGCGGGTGCGGCAGCATCTGTGGAGCGAAGGAAATAGGCAAAGTTTCGTGCTGAAGAAGAGTTTCGGCTCGAAACGTTGCCTATTTCCTTCACTCCATAGATGCTGCCGCACCCGCTGAGTTTCTCCAGCAATGTGGTCTACCTGAACTAATGTACGTGTTTACTGGGGTAGTGGAATGCAAGGGAGGCTGTCTCAAACAGTGACATCTAGATTAGGGTCAGAAATGGGGTCGTTGGCGGTGTGAATAGCAGATGGAGTTGATTCTGAACAAGTGTGAGATGTTGCACTTTAGGAGTTGAAAAGTAAACGCAAAATATACAATTAATGGCATAACCCTTAACATAATTGCAGTATAAAGGTATCTTGGGATCTGTGGAAGTCCCAAAACTGTTTAGGTGCTTTATTTATTAAATACATTTGGTAAAGTCACAATCGAGCGCCTTCCATGTCACAAGTCCATTTCCAACTCTGCTGCGCCCTCTGCTGCGTCTCTTAGGTTCAGCAGCGAGTTCCAATACCCATCGTTATCTCCACTACGCCCCGGCCCTGACGCTCATACCATGAACACACCGTTCCCTCACCTTTGTGTTCCGTTACGCACCAAACTCCAAATATGTCAGCTAATACCGTCAGTTAACATACTCATTGTCCTTAACTTAGCTCATTGTTATCACCAGGTGGAAACCACTATTGAACACAAGTACCTTCAATATCCATGTATCCTGTTGGGCCAGGTTGTGATCTAGTGTAAGAATGATTAACATATTAATTATCCTTACCTTCCGTACCCGGTTATGTACGGAGCCAAGACGTCTCCACCTTTGCTTAATGAATAAGTAAAGCACTGATTATGTAATTTACATATCAATCTATCTCATCCTTGTACTTACTTAGTAATTATCTTTTTGGCGTATAAATGCTCTGCTGTACCAACTTAGTTTTAGAGTTGGGGTCACAGCCCTTGATAGTAACACTTCTCTCCTTGTGCAAGTAAAATAAATTCACTGCTGATGGTTAATCTAGTCGTCCACGAGTCTTATTGAAGTGTTTGACTGCGACACCTATGATGAGCGTCTCACGGCACATGGCCTGTACTCGCTGGACTTTAGAAGAATGAGAGGGGACTTCATTGAAACGTAGAGAATAGTGAAAGGCTTGGGTAGAGTGGATGCGGAGAGGATGTTCGCACTAGTGGGAGAGTCTAGGACAAGAGGTCATAGCCTCAGAATAAAATTACGTTCATTTTGGAAGGGGATGAGGAGAAATATCTTTAGTCAGAGGGTGGTGAATTTGTGGAATTATTTCCCACTGGAGGCTGTGGCGCCCAAGTCAGTGGATATTATTAAGGTAGAGATGGATAGATTATTGATTTGTTCAGGTGCCAGACGTTATGGGGAGATGGCAAGATAATGGGGTTACAAGGGAGAGATGAATCAGCCATGATTGAATACTGCAGTAGACTTGATGGGCCGAATGGGCTAATCCTACTTCTATGACCTTATGACATATCCTTCCAGTACTCCATCTCGTTATTGGTCGTGATTCGTCCAACCACAGTCCCGTCATTTGCAGACTTGTAAATGGAATTAGACCCACATTAGGCCTTGCTGCCATGTGCATAGGGAGTGTATTAGAGGACTGATAACGTATCCTTGCGGGGCACCAGTGTTGATGATTATTGCGGATGAGATGCTGTCACCTATCTTCACCGATTGGACGGGTCAGAAAGTTTTAGATCCAGTGGCAGAGGGTGGAACTGATTCCTAGGTCCAAGAGCTGGGAGATGAGTTTGGATGGGATTATGGTGTTGAAGGAAGCGATAGAGCGTATAGATAGGAGTCTAACCTGGGGCAATTCCTAACATAGCAATTCTTGCTCTTGGGGGAGTGCAGCGGGCCAGGAGTGAGGGAGAGGCAGGGACGGTCCAGGAGTGATGGAGAGGCAGGGACGGGCCAGGAGTGAGGGAGAGGCAGGGACGGGCCAGGAGTGAGGGAGAGGCAGGGACGGGCCAGGAGTGAGAGACGAGCAGGGACGGGCAAGGAGTGAGAGAGAGGCAGGGAGGTCCAGGTGTGAGGGAGAAACATAGAAACATGGAAACATAGAGAATAGGTGCAGGAGTAGGCCATTCGCCCCTTCGACCCTGCACCGCCATTCAATATGATCATGGCTGATCATCCAACTCCTGTTGGAGTATCCTGTACTTGCCTTCTCTCCATACCCCCTGATCACTTTATCACAAGGGCCACATCTAACTCGCTCTTAAATATAGTCAATGAACTAGCCTCAACTGCCTTCTGTGGCAGATAATTCCAGAGACTCACCACTCTCTGTGTGCAAAACGTTTTATTCATCTCGGTCCTAAAGGAATTCGCCCTTATCCTTAGACTGTGAACCGTTGTTCTGGACCTCCCCAACATCGGGAACAATCTTCCTGCATCTAGCCTATCCAACCCCTTAAGAATTTTGTAAGTTTCTATAAGATCCCCCCTCAGTCTTCTAAATTCTAGCGAGTGCAAGCCAATTCTATCCAGTCTTTCCTCATGTGAAAGTCCAGACATCCCAGGAATCAGTCTGGTGAACCTTCTCTGTACCCCCTCTATGGCAAGAATGTATTTTCTCAGATTTCGAGACCTAAAACTGTACGCTATACTCCAGGTGTGGTCTCACCAAAACCCTGTACAACTGTAGTACAACCTCCCTGCTCCTGTACTCAAATCCTTTCGATATGAATGCTAACATACCATTTGCTTCCTTCACTGCCTACTGCACTTGCATGCCTAGTATTAACGTGTTAAAAAAGGAACTGCAGATGCTGTAGAATCGAGGGTAAACAAAAGGCTGGAGAAGCTCAGCGGGTGCAGCAACATCTAAGGAGCGAAGGAGATAGGCGACGTTTCGGGTCGAGACCCTTCTTCAGACTGGTTAGGGATCAGGGAAACGAGAGATATACGCGGTGATGTGGAGAGATAAAGATCAATGAATGAAAGATATGCAAAAAAGTATCGATGACAAAGGAAACAGGCCACTGTAAGCTGTTTGTAGTGTGAAAATGAGAAGCTAGTGCGACTAGGGTGGGGGAGAGATAGAGAGAGACGGAATGCCGGGGCCCGAGGGCTAAAAGAGGGGTGGGAAGGGGGGGAAGGCAGCAAGGGTTAACAGAATTGAGAACATTAAATATTTAAGCCCAGAGGATGCAGACTCCCCAAGCGGAATATGAGGTGCTGTTCCTCCAATTTGCGGTGTTGCTCACTCTGGCCGTGGAGGAGGCCCAGCACCGAGAGGTCGTATACGGAATTGGAGGGGGAGTTGAAGTGCCCACTTTCAATGATTGGTGTACCATGACACCCGGGTCTCGTTGCATCTCCCCTTTTCCTAATTTCCCACCATTAAGATAATAGTCTAACCTCCTGTTTTTGCCACCAAAGTGGGTAACCTCACATTTATCCACGTTATATTGCATCTGCCATGCATTTGCCCACTCACCAAACCTATCCAATCACCTTGCAGCCTCCTACCATCCTCCTCACACCTAAAAATAACCCCCAGCTTAGTGTCATCCGCAAACTTGGAGATGTTGCATTCAATTCCCTCGTCCAAATCATTACTATATATTGTAAATAGCTGGGGTCCCAGCACTAAGCCTCCCATTCTGAACATGGCCCGTTTACTCCTATCCTTTGCTTCCTGTCTGCCAGCCAGTTCTCTATCCACATCTACACTGAACCCCTAATACCGTGTGCTTTCAGTTTGTATACTAATATCTCATGTGGGACCTTGTCGAAAGCCTTCTGAAAGCCTAGATATAACACAACCACTGGTTCCCCCTTATCAACTCTGCTAGTTATATGCTCGAAAAAGTCTATAAGATTCGAAAGACATGATTTACCTTTCGCAAATCCATGCTGACTTTGTTTAATGATTTCACCACTTTCCAAATGTGCTGCTATCCCATCTTTAATAACTGACTCTAGCAGTTTCCCCACTACCGATGTTAGACTAACTGGTCTGTAATTACCCGTTTTCTCTCTCCCTGCTTTTGTAAAAAGTGGGGTTACATTAGCTACCCTCCAATCCTCAGGAACTACTCCAGAATCTAAGAAGTTTTGCAAAATTGTCACTAATGCATCCACTATTTCTGTGGCTACTTCCTTGAGTACTCTGGGATGCAGACTATCTGGCCCTGGGGATTTATTGGCCTATAATCCATTCAATTTACCCAACACCACTTCACGGCTCACTTGGATTTCACTCAGTTCTGCCACCTTATTTCACCCCAGGTCCCCTGCTCTTTCCGGCAGATTATGTATGTCTTCCTTAGTGAAGACAGAACCAAAGTAGTTATTCAATTGGTCTGCCATGTCCTTGTTCCTCGTGATCAATTCACCTGTTTCCGACTGCAAGGGACATACATTTGTTTTAACTAATCTCTTTTTCTTCACATATCTATAAAACACTTTTGCAGTCAGTTTTAATGTTCCCTGCCAGTTTTCTTTCATAATCTTATTTCCCTTTCCTAACTAAGCCCTTTGTCCTCCTCTGCTGATCTCTGAATTTCTCACAGTCCTCTGGTAGGCTGCTTTTTCTGGCTAATTGGTATGCCTCATCTTTTGTTTTTATACTATCTCTGATTTCCCTTGTTATTCATGTATGCACCACCTTCCCCGATTCATTATTTTGCCAACCTGGTTTTGTACTTCATCCATGCAGTCTTTAAATACCTTCCATTGCACATCCACTGTCAACCCTTTAAGACTCACCTGCCAGTCTATCTTGGCCAATTCACATCTCATATCTTCAAAGTTACCTTTGTTCAAGTTCAAAACCCTTGTTTCTGACTAAATTTTTTCACTCTCCATCCTAATGAAGAACTCAACCATATTATGGTCATTCTTGCCCAAGGGGCCACGCACAACAAGACTGCTAACTAACCCTTCCTCATTACTCAATACCCAGTCTAGAATAGCCTGCTCTCTCGTTGGTTCCTCTACATGTTGGTTCAGAAAACTATCCCGCATACATTCCAAGTAATCCTCTTCCTCAGCACCCCAGCCAATTTGATTTACCCAATCTACATGCAGATTGAAGTCACCCATTATAACCGTGTTACCATTGTTGCACGCATTTCTAATTTCCTGTTTGATGCCATCCCCAACTCCAATACTACTGTTAGGTGGCCTGTACACAACTTCCACTAGCGTTTTCTGTCCCTTAGAATTTCGCAGCTCTACCCATATCCACATCCTCCACGCTAATGTCCTTCCTTTCTATTGCATGAATCTCCTCTCTCACCATCTACATGGGTAACCATCTACATTATATCAGAGAATCTTACAGTCACACAATGACGATGCTATTTATAGAGTTATAGTCAAATCACCAAAGAAGATGTTTGGGAACCTGCAGTCCAGGTCACGCAAAATGTTCAATCAATCTAGCCCAGCTTGCCCACGTTTTCTCCGTAGCCTTCCAACCACTTCTATCCATATACTCATTGTAATGTCTCTTATACGTTGTAATCGAAGCCATCTCTTCAGCTTCCCCTTGCAGCCATTTCCACCTCACCACAACTGCCTGTGTAAAAAGAGATGCGTCTCAGTATCTCCTGAATCTATCCACTCTGGCATCATCCAGCTTTATGGGCCAATCGCAGTCGCTGCCTCAAAAAGGCTGACAGTGTCATCGAGGACCCACGCCATCCTGGCCACACACTCGTCTCCCTGCTACCTTCAGGTGAAACGTACAGGAGCCTGAAGACTGCAACGACCAGGATCAGGAATACCGGACAATACTCTGAACATTAATAGCCCATTATTTGTTATTTGCACTTTAGTAGTTCATTTCTTCATGTGTGTGTATATACTTATATAATGGTATATGGACACACTGATCTTTTATGTAGTCAATGCCTACTATGCCCTGGTGCGCTGAAGCAAAGCAAGAATTTCATTGTCCTATAGGTGACACATGACAATAAACTCTCTTGTATCTTGAATCTGGAATTATGTTTCAAGGACTGTCGACGTTTACGTGTCATTTGGAACCCACATACGTTCGTTGAAAAGAACATTTTATTTAAAGATAATACATAATTTATTACTAACGCAAGCGAGCTGTGCGAAGTTCTGTTTTAGACTCCTGAACTAAGATACACTGATCTATTCCTGGAGAATTATTCCTGGCTGTTGTGCAATATCGAACTTTTAAATGATGGGGACATCCATTGGACGGCATGTGAACTGCAAGCAGGCGCGGCCTCACAAACGTCTTGTGAACTGTACTATAATTCCATCACCTGCACCTAATGCCGTAACAAGTGAATGACACCATGCTAAAATCTTCATTACCATCTTACCAACGCGCCACGGCAAATTCAGAGATATATATTATTCATGGGATGGCGGGACTTTCATATGAAGAAACACAGTATAGACTCGGCTTGTACTCGCTGGAATTTAGAAGATAGAGAGGGGATCTTATAGAAACGTACAACATTCTTAAGGGGTTGGGAGGCTAGATGCAGGAAGATTGTTCCTGTTGTAGCCCAAGTCCAGAACAAGGGGTCACAGTTTAAGGATAAAGTGGAAGACTTTTAGGACCGAGATCAGAAAAGAAAATCACACAGAGAGTGTTGAATCTGTGGAATTCTCTGCCCCAAAAAGTAGTTGAGGCCAGTTCATTAGGTCCATTTAAGAGGGAGTTAGATGTGGCCCTTGTGGCTAAAGGGATCAGAGGTATGGAGAGAAGGCATGTAGGGGATACTGAGTTGGGTGATCACCCATGAACATAGTGAATGGCAGTGCAGCCTCGAAGGGCCGAATGGCCTGCTCCCGCACCTATTTTCTATGTTTCTATGTGAACTCCTCGATCCCCCTCCTCTACAGTACTCCGCAGGGTCGAACAGATCATTGATAAACACCTGGCATGACAGACCAAAATAAAGCAAATCACAAATATACAAATAAAATGCCACACGCGATCCTATTGCCATCTTTCCCAGCTGATCAAAATCCCATCGTCATTCCTGATATCCGTCTTGGCAATCTACCACCACAAACGCTTTAGTGTTGATTTGTAAATTTACTAATCATACCTTGCAGCATCTCAATCAGTACGTTGATATCAATGAAATATAGAAACATTAAATAAAAAAAGTACAGGTGTAGAGCATTCGGCCCTTTGACCCAACACCGCCATTCAATGTTATCATGGCTGATCGTCAAAAATCAGTAACCCGTGTCTGCTTTCCTCCCAAATCCCTTGATTCTGTTAGCCTTAAAAGCTAAATCTAACTCTCGCTTGAAAACATCCAGTGAATTGGCATCCACTGCCTTCTGTGGCAGAGAATTCCACAGACTCACATCTCTCTGGATGAAAACGTGTTTCTTCATTTCAGTCCTAAATGGCCTACCCCTGATTATTGAACTTGTGCCCTGGATTTTGTCTACCCCTATATTTGGAACATTTTTCTTACATCTAGGCTGTCCAATTCCTAAAGAATTTTACAAGTTTCAGTAAGATCCCCTTTCACCGTTCTCTAAATTCGAGTGAACACAAGCCCAGTCTATCCATTCTTTCACCACACGTCAGTCCCACCTTGCCGGAATTACCCTGGTGAACCTATGCAGCACTACCTCCATAAAAGACTACCCTTCCTCAATTTAGGAGACCAAAGCTGCACACAATATGCCAGGTGCGGCTCGCCATGGTGCAGCATAACTGCAATAGGACTTCCTTTAGGTATGTTACAAAACTTATTTCTGCCGCTGGCCGTGTGCGCGACTTTGGCGCATTTAAGGCGGGGGGGGGGGGGGGGCGGGGTTAAAATGCGGGTTTCTCCATGCAATCCGGAGCTTTCTGTTGTCGGAGTGCGAGCTATTTTTGGAGATGCGTTCCGACTGCCGGTAAATACGTTTTTTTTAAATAAATAGCCCGACTACTTAATCACTGCAGTAAAATAAAAATTAGCTCCTAATGCCGTGAGCGCCGACAACGGGGACGGATTTTAATAGGGGACAGGTAAGTGAAAGCTGTTTATTTTTACATATCAACTTTTTTTTTTATGGGACTTTATTCAATATTTCATGTTGCGAAATGGTGATTTAGTCCCCGTATGAACTGGCAGAAAATGTCCTGCCTATATTGGGTTGAAATTCACCGCAACCGCAACGTTCTAATCAATCGTGTTCCAGAAAATCCCACTCGCAAGCTGTTTAAAATGCCCATTAATTTACAGGCATTAAACACTGAATTCCCTCAATTTTGCCTATACATTAATGACAATTAGATTTAAAATTCATGTTTTATTGTGGATTATTGTGTGACTGTAAATTGGATACTTAGGCTTTAATTTTGTTCCCCTTAAGAACTGGATAGATGTTTAGATCTAGTAATTGAATTTTGTCATTGGCTACAATTGGGTAACCAACTAATTAAATGTTTTACATTCAGGTCATCCAAGTAAGATTGTTTCATATTTGTTTCAGAATACTTCAATCTATAATAACTGAAAATTGCTTTCAGTTCTCTTAATTTTTAAGAAAGTTATGGGCTTTTGACTGTTCTCGATCACACCTTTTGTGACAAGTCAATAGAAAAGCAATAGGAAGCAAGTTGTTAATTTCCGAGTATGAAAATGGCCCATACTTTTTTAATACTGAAGATATGAAAGTGAATTAGGTGTCAAATTAAACTTATTTGTATGCTTTATCTGATGGGATAAATTGCAGACTTGATTTTTAAAATCTAAAAACATTGGTCCTGCACAATTCAGATAATAATCTCCCTTCTTGTTCTTGCTACCAGTATAGTATAGTATAGTATAGTTTCTTTATTGTCATTGTAACATGAACCATGTACAACGAAATTTGAAAATGGCAACCAGTCAGTGCAACATTCAAACCATAAAAGCTAACGATACATACAAGGTAAAATATTAAAAAAGATAAACAACTAAAATGAATATGAAATATAAAAACAGCCAACCATATACACCCAACCCTACATCTGTCGATTTCCCAGTGTACCAACCACTGTCCCTTAGTCCCCGCGTTCCTTGGCGGCTACATTTAGTGCCTTTATAGCACTGTAGATCTGTACCGTCTGCCTGACGGCAACAGTTCAAACAGGGAGTGTCCGGGGTGTGAAATGTCCTTTATAATATTCTGGGATTTTTTGATGCAGCGGGAACTGTGTAAGTCTTCCAAGGTAAGGAGATGGCAGCCGACAATCCTCTGGGCGTTGTCGATGGCCCTCTGGAGCGCTTTCCTCTGAGCTGCTGTGCAGCTGGTGTACGACACGCATGCACAGTATGTCAGGATGCTCTCAATGGAGCACCGATAAAAGGACAGCAGCAGTCTCTGTGTGATGTTATTCTTCCTGAGCTCCCTCAGGAAGTGCAGTCTCTGCTGGACCTTTTTCAGCAGCGCAGAGGTGTTCACGCTCCACGTCAGGTCCTCCTCAATATGGATTCCCAGGAAGCGGAAATCCGCCACCCTCTCCCTCTGATGATTAGTGGTACCAGTTCTGTTTTGTTCTTCCTGAAGTCTATTATTATCTCCTTGGTCTTTAAGGTATTCAGTTAGCAGGTTATTTTCTCCAAACCATACTGTCAGCTGCTCCACCTCATCCCGATAGGCGTACTCGTCCCCCCCCCCCCCCCCCCCCCCGGAGATGAGCCCCACCACCGTAGTGTATTCTGCAAATTTGACAATGGTGTTGCTGTGATGGGCGGAGGGGCAGTCATGTGTGTAAATTGTGTAGAGCAGGGGGCTCAGCACGCAGCCCTGTGGAAAGCCGGTACTGAGGCTGAGGGCTGTGGATGTGTGATGGCCCATTCTGACTCTCTGGCTGCTGCCCGACAGGAAGCTATTCATCCACATGCAGGTGGAGTGCGGAAGTCCCAAGTCCCCCAGTTTGTGGGGAAGGATAGTATTAAAAGCAGGGCTGTAGTCCACAAAGAGCATTCGCAAATAGCTTCCCCGCTGCTCCAGGTGGGACAGGGCAGCAGGAGAGCTGTGGCTACAGCGTCCTCTGTAGATCTATTCGCTCTGTACGCAAACTGGTGGGGGTCAAAGCTTCGGGGCAGGAGTGATGTGATATGACCCCTGACCAGTTTTTCAAAGCACTTCATCATCACTGGTGTGAGTGCGACGGGCCGGTAGTCGTTGTGGATGGAAATTGGGCAAGGGGACTATGGTGGAGGACTTCAGACAGGGTGGGACAGTGGACTTGGCCAGAGACTGGTTAAATATCCTCGTGAAGACTCCAGCCAGCTGGTCTGCGCAGTCCTTCAGCACGCGTCCAGAGACGCCGTCGGGTCCAGTAGCCTCGCTTGGATTGAAGGCCCGCAGCGTGCGCCTCACCTCATGCTCCTCTATCGTGAGGGTTAGGCTACTGTGGACCATATGGTGTGTTGTGGCTGTCTCGGGTGGCTCCACTTCAAAGCGAGCAAAGAAGAGGTTCAGCTCCTCTGCCAACGAGGCGTCACCCTCAGCAGCTCCAAGGTTTGTCTTGTAATTGGTGAGATACTGGATCCCCTGCCACACCTGCCTGCTGTTGTTACTGTCCAGGTGGTGCTCTATCTTCCTCCTGTAGTCTGACTTGGCAATTCTGATGCCTCTCTTCAGGTTAGCTCGGGACGTGCTGTATAAAGCCCTATCACCAGACCTAAAAGCAGTGTTCCTCTCTATTAAGTGGATAACCTCACGTTCTTCCACGTTATACTGCATCTGCCACGTATCTTCCCACTCACCTAACCTATCCAAGTCATGCTTCAGCCTCATTGCAGTCTCTGCGCAGCTCACACTGCCACCCAGCATTGTGTCATCTGCAAACATGGAGATGTTACATTTAATTCATTCGTCTAAGTCGTTAATATATGTTGTAAGAAACCTGCCTCACAGCACGGAGCCTTACGGCACCTCATTAATCAGTGACTGGTAATTGGGAAACAACATTTAACCCCCCCCCCTCCTATTACGAATCCGAACTTTCTGGTCTGAGGCTACTCCATGGCCAGAGTGAGTCCCAACGCAAATTGGAGGAGCAACGCCACATATTACGTATGGGCAGTTTTCCCCGCAGTGGTATGAGCAATGAATTCGCCAATTTCTTTTGGGATAGTCCTTGCTTTCTCACTACATGTTCTCCGCTTCCCAGCTCTCCAACAGCCTTCTGTCTCCGCATCTTACTTTCTGACACTTGACACCCCCCCCGCCCCCCACACCGCACCACCACATCAGTCTGAAGAAGGATCTCGATCCGAAACGTCGCCTATTCCTTCGCTCCATTGATGCTGCCTCACCCGCGGAGTTTCTCCAGCATTTTGTCTACCTTGGAAATAGGGGAGTGCGCCTCCAAATGGGAAAATATGAGAAGGGAAAACTACGTAGAATTAGGGGAGGGCTCGGGAATGTTCGCAATTACTCTGTCTCTCGGTCATATTTTGGGAAATCTGAACACTTCGCTGTGCTTCGGTTCCCTGCCTACACACAACAATTGCAGCAGAAGTATCCGATGACGACAGTTGTGCGAATCTGGACAACGGACACGGATGATATCTTACTCGAATGCTCTGAGTCAGTGGACTGGTCCATATTCAGGGATTCTGCAGCTAACCTGATTGAATACGCCACTGGTGTGATTGTCTTCGTCAGCAAGTGAGTAGGCGACTTTGTGCCGTCGACGTCAAACCGAGTGTTCCCCAAACGGAAAACATGAACCTTCACAGGTGAAGGCCAGGTGATATGCATACAAGTCAATAGATCCCGAGCAGCAAAATACTGCACGATATGATCTCCGTTATGCTATCAAGGATGCCAAGAGTTTGGAAATGTTCTTCCAAAGACGGCTAGAAATTGTCGAGGTATTTTAGATGTAGCACAGTCCCTCACACAGACAAGACCTCGCACAATTGATTCCATCTCTGCCTCACAAAAGCAACAAACATAATAAAAGGCGTGTGCAACACGATAATTCATTTCCACCCCTTCTCCCGTCCAGTGGAAATTACAAGCGTGTAGCGGCATCATACGTCGCGAATAAAGGAGATACGTCGGGTTGGTGCAAGCAGTTCTTTATTCGGTAGTCACACGTTAAGTGCGTGCGCTAACTATATTAATGGTTGCTGTAGCTGAGCGAGGTTGTTCCCTCGGGCTCAGCTACCGGTTAAAATCCTCTTGGGTCTCGTGGTGAGAGAGCTTATGTACCAGGACACTCCCTCTGCCCATGACGTCAAGTGCCCGCCCTCGTATCTCCTGACGAGGGTTCGAGCTTAAGTGGCCCGTGTTTAGGCTGACGCCACAGGACCCCCCCCCCCCCCCCCAGAACAGGAGGAAGGAATAGCATGGCCAAGGGAGGCTCCTGCATGTACGTCTGGGACACCCCGGGCGTGGGTCGGGACGGAGGGCTCCACGGGCGCAGTGACGCTCTGCGTGGCGATCCCGATGTACGGAGGGGTGCGAGGAGACCGATGCAGAAGCCGCCGGACAGAAGAGGTCTGGGACACCCCGGGCTTGGGTCGGGACGCAGCTCCACACGGGCGCAGTGACGCTCTGCGTGTGAGATGTCGATGTACCGAGGGGTGCGACAAGACCGAAGAGACACCGTCGCATCTCCTTGACCAGCTAAGGGAAAGTGTCCTGTGACACACGGCTCCCAAAAACGATGGGGGGGGGGGGGGGGAACTAAATACAATACACAAACTAATTGCAGTGAGCACAAAAATGAACAGCTACTGGTTAATCTGCTTTTGGGTCTCGTGGTGAGAGAGCTGATGTACCAGGACACTCCCTCTGACCATGACGTCAAGTGCCCGCCCTCATATCTCCTGACGAGGGTTCGAGCTTAAATGGCCCGTGTTTAGGCTGACGCCACAAGCGCTAGAAAGCGCACTACTACACACAGGAATAGTTTCTTCACTTCCATTATCAGAGTATTGTTCAAAACATATCTACACATTGATGGATATATGTCCATGGAACATATGCGTTATCATGCTGCGAACTATGTTCTGCATTCTGTGGCTCCACCTATGCTTTATCATACGCCTCAATACACATGACAATAATAAACCAAAGCATGAAGCCTAAATCTTAATGCCCCTTGCAACTTAATTGTTTACACCTTCACAAACCAAGACTCATAGTTAATACAAGCATTGCATCATTAATCTTTCTCGCTATGCACCCCGGCACGGTTCAATACGACCTTTTTCATCAGGTTCAATGATGTTTTTTTGTTTCTACAGATCTCTAGTCCTCCAAATGCAAAGCTGCAACTCCTAGGAAAACGGTCGACTGGAATGTGGCTTGAGCAACGATTCTTCATTGTTCCAAATACCCAGACAAATAGGGGTTCGGTGGAAATAAAGAACCACATTCAGCATGATATTCTGTATCATGAACTACTTTCTACATTCCGTATCTTCCCATTTACCCGGATTTTGCACTTGGCTTTACATTGATTGCTTTTGTGCCTGGAATATTTGAACCAATTGAATAGCATGAAAAACTACGCTTTACAATGCAGCTCGGTACATGTGATAATAATAGATTTAACCTTACCAAATGACACGTGAGATAAGGAATAATCAGATCAGAGCGGGAATGTTCGTACGATGACGGTGACTAAGATTGTAAACGAGACCCAGACGGTGATGATGTAACAGAGAAGGTGATGAGTGGCTGTTAACCACCAATGGGCTGTTGGGCAAATGCGAAGAGAATGTGAAGTGTGGAGCCGGGTGTAAGAACACAATACACATGCTGATAATGCACTGCGGACCGTAGTAATTCACCGGCATCTGAAATACAAGAGGAAGATATGATATATTTAGGTGACAGAAGACATCGGCGGTGAAAGGGAAACAGTGTAATGTCAGAAGTGAATGATATCATCAGGACTCCGATACAGCCATAAGTGGTCGTGCGTGTTGGCACAAATGATGTTGGAAAGAAGGGGATGAATATTCTGCAGCGGGACTTCAGAGTGCTCGGAAAATCGTTGAAAAGCAGGACTTCCAGGGTTGTTATCTGCGGTTTCCTTCCAGTTCGTCGTGCTGGCGAGAGCAGGAACAGGGAGATACCGAACCTGAATGTGTGGCTGAGGAACTGGAGCAGGGGGCAGGGATTTAGATTCTTAGATCACTGGGATCTGTTTTGGAGTAAGGGGGAAATGTACAAAAGGGACGGACTGCATCTTAACAGGTGGGGCACCAGCATTCTGGCCGGCAGGTTTGCCACTGCTACACGGATGGTTTTAAATTGAATAAGGGGGGTGGGGTGTCAAATGGGATAGTCGAGGACGGAGTTAAAGGGAAAGAGAGTAAAGCGATGGTTAATGACCCCAGAATTAACGGGGAAGAAAGCTCACAAAGGGATAGGAGAGTATGGCCAAGTGTAATAGGGATCGATGTGAAAGGGGCCACTTGTCAACATAATTGTATAAGGAGTAAGAGTGTTGTAAAAACAAGCCTGAAGGCTTTGTGTCTCCATGCGAGGAGCATTCGTAATAAGGTGGATGAGTTGAAGCTGAAGATAGCGATTAATGACTATGCTATAGTTGGAATCACGGAGACTTGGCTCCAGGATGACCAAGGCTGGGAGCTGAACATCCAGGGATATTCAATATTCAGGAGGGATAGACGAAAAGGAAAAGGAGGTGGGGTAGCGTTGCTGGTGAGAGAGGAGATTAATGCAATAGAAAGGAAGGACATTAGCGTGGAGGATGTGGAATCGATATGGGTAGAGCTGCGAAACTCTAAGGGGCAGAAAACGCTAGTGGGAACTGTGTACAGGCCACCTAACAGTAGTATTGGAGTTGGGGATGGCATCAAACAGGAAATTAGAAATGCGTGCAACAAGGGTAACACGGTTATAATGGGTGACTTCAATCTGCATGTAGATTGGGTGAATCAAATTGGCAGGGGTGCTGAGGAAGAGGATTTCCTGGAATGTATGCGGGATAGTTTTCTCAACCAACATGTGGAGGAACCAACGAGAGAGCAGGCTATTCTAGACTGGGTATTGAGTAATGAGGAAGGGTTAGTTAGCAGTCTTGTTGTGCGTGGCCCCTTGGGCAAGAGTGACCATAATATGGTTGAGTTCTTCATTAGGATGGAGAGTGACAAAAATTAAGTCAGAAACAAGGGTTCTGAACTTGAACAAAGGTAACTTTGAAGGTATGAGATGTGAATTGGCCAAGATAGACTGGCAGGTGATTCTTAAAGGGTTGACAGTGGATGTGCAATGGAAGGTATTTAAAGACTGCATGCATGAAGTACAAAAGTTGTTCATACCAGTTTGGCAAAAGAATAAATCGGGGAAGGTGGTGCATCCATGGATAACAAGGGAAATCAGGGAGAGTATAAAAACAAAAGATGAGGCATACAAATTTGCCAGAAAAAGCAGCCTACCGGAGGACTGGGAGAAATTCAGAATCCAGCATAGGAGGACAAAGGGCTTAATTAGGAAAGGGAAAATAGATTATGAAAGGAAACTGGCAGGGAACATAAAAACTGACTGCAAAAGTTTTTATAGATATGTAAAGAGAAAGAGACTAGTTAAAACAAATGTTGGTCCCTTGCAGTCAGAAACAGGTGAATTGATCATGGGGAACAAGGACATGGCAGACCAATTGAATAACTACTTTGGTTCTGTCTTCACTAAGGAAGACATAAATAATCTGCCGGAAATAGCAGTGGAACGGGGGTCAAATAAGATGGAGGAACTGAGTGAAATCCAGGTTAGCCGGGAGGTGGTGTTGGGTAAATTGAACGGATTGAAGGCCGATAAATCCCCAGGGCCAGATAGTCTGCATCCCAGAGTACTCAAGGAGGTAGCCACAGAAATAGTGGATGCATTAGTGATAATTTTTCAAAATTCCTTAGATTCTGGAGTAGTTTCCTGAGGATTGGAGGGTAGCTAATGTAACCCCACTTTTAAAAAAGGAGGGAGAGAGAAAGCGGGGAATTACAGACCAGTTAGTCTAACATCGGTAGTGGGGAAACTGCTAGAGTCAGTTATTAAAGATGGGATAGCAGCGCATTTGGAAAGTGGTGAAATCATTGGACAAAATCAGCATCGATTTACGAAAGGTAAATCATGTCTGACAAATCTGATAGAATTTTTTCGAGGATGTAACTAGTAGAGTGGATAAGGGAGAACCAGTGGATGTGTTATATCTAGACTTTCAGAAGGCTTTCGACAAGGTCCCGCATAAGAGATTAGCATACAAACTTAAAGCACACGGTATTGGGGGTTCAGTATTGATGTGGATAGAGAACTGGCTAGCAGACAGGAGGCAAAGGGTAGGAGTAAACGGGTCCTTTTCAGAATGGCAGGCAGTGACTAGTGGGGTGCCGCAAGGCTCAGTGCTGGGACCCCAGCTATTTACAATATATATAATGATTTGGACGAGGGAATTCAATGCAACATCTCCAAATTTGCAGATGATACCAAGCTGGGGGGTATAGTTAGGTGTGAGGAGGATGCTTGGAGGCTGCAGGGTTGATTTGGATAGGCTGAGTGAATGGGCAGATGCATGGCAGATGCAGTATAATGTGGATAAATGTGAGGTTAAAAACATGAGGGTAGACTATTATCTGAATGGTGGCAGATTCGAAAGGGAGAGATGCAACGAGACCTGGGTGTCAGGGTACACCAGTGATTGAAAGTAGGCATGCAGGTGCAGCAGGCAGTGAAGAAAGCAAATGGTATGTTAGCATTCATAGCGAAAGGATTTGAGTATAGGAGCAGGGAGGTTCTACTGCAGTTGTACAGGGTTTTGGTGAGGCCACACCTGGAGTATTGCGTACAGTTTTGGTCTCCAAATATGAGGAAAGACATCCTTGCCATAGAGGGGGTACAGAGAAGATTCACCAGACTGATTCCTGGGATGTCAGGACTTTCATATGAGGAAAGATTGGATAGACTCTGCTTGTACTCGCTGGAATTTAGAAGATTGAGGGGGGATCTTATAGAAACTTACAAAATCCTTAAGGGTTGGGACAAGCTAGATGCTGGAAGATTGTTCCCGATGTTGGGGAGTCCAGAACAAGGGGTCAAAGTCTAAGGATAATGGGGAATTCCTTTAGGACCGAAATGAGGAAAACATTCTTTACACAGAGAGTGGTGAGTCTCTGGAATTCTCTGCCACAAAAGGTAGTTGAGGCCAGTTCATAGGCTATATTTAAGTGGGCGTTAGATGTGGCACTTGTGGCTAAAGGGATCAGGGGGTATGGAGAGAAGGCAGGTACGGGATACTGAGTTGGATGATCAGCCATGATCATATTGAATGGCGGTGCAGGATCGAAGGGACGAATGCCCTTCTCCTGTACCTATTTTCTATGTTTCTACCCGCTCTCCCCCTCCCACTCCATCTCCCCCTCTCTCTATCAACACCCTCACTGTCCCCCTCTTTATGTCCCTCTGTATCCCCTCCATCTTTCCCATCTCTCCACCCCACTCTCCCCCTTTCCTCTCTCTCCCCCTCCCTTCCCCTCTCAGCCCCCCTCCCCCTCACCACTTATCTCACACCCCCCAACACGCGTATCCCTCTCGTCCTCACCCTTTCCCCATCCCTCTTGTCCATCTACCTCTCACTATCGCCCCTCCCTTTCCCGCCCTCCCTCCTCACTCTCCCTCCCTCTCCCGCTATACACACCCCCTCTCCCCCGCTAACCCTCTACCTCCTGTCCACGCCATTTTCCCCCTCGCCCCATCTACCATCCTTACCCCCACCTCAGCACACACTGTCCCCCTCACTACCACTCCCATTCTCAATCCCAATCTCACTCCCCCCCACTCCCACTCCCATTTCCCTCCCTCTCCCTCTCTCTCCCCGCGCTCGCCCCAACTCTACCCCCTCTCCTTCCCATCGTTGTCCCCTCTCTCTCAATCCATCTCTCCCCCTCCCTCTCCGTCACTCCGCTCTACCCTCTTCCTTTCCCACCTTCCTATCCCCTCTCCCCAACATTCACCACTCCCTCTCCCTCCCTCTGCCCCGCCCTCTTCCCCATCCCAATTCGTCCTCTAACACGCCCCCCTCTACCTCACCCCAGTGCTCTGCCTTGCCGCCCTACATGTCCCCCCTCTCCTCCCCCTCTCCTCCCTCTCCCCCTCCATTCCCCCTCCATCCTCTCTCCCCCTCTCTACGCCCCTACTCTCCACCCCTCTCTCTCGCTGCTCTCTCTCCCCTTTCTCTCTCCACCTCTCTCCCCTCACTCTCCCACCCGCTCTCCCCACTCCCGCCCCCCGTCCTCCCTTCCTCTCTCTGCCCATTTCAACCCCTATCTCACCCCTCTCTCCACCCTATCCCTCCCTCTATAACCCCCTCAATCTCCCTCACTGTCTCCCCCTATCTCTCTTCTCTCCGTTATAACTCACCCCCTCCCGCTCCGCCCTCTCTCCCCCTCGATGTCCCGCCACCCCCTCTCTATCCGCTTTCAGTCTCTCTCTTTCCCCTCCCCTTGCCCCTTCCTCTCTCGCCCCTCCCTCTACCTCTCCCATTCCACAACCCATTGCCCATCCCAATCCCCTTCTCCCCGCACTTCCCCTCCTATCCCTCTATCTCCCCACCCTCTATCTCTCTCCGTCTCTCTCCCTCGCTCTCCCCCTCCCCCCTAACCTCTATCACTCCCCTCAATCATCCCTCTCTCTGTCACCCTCTCTCTCA
>CAUPSL010000630.1:0-87745 GCA_963514005.1 Raja brachyura | reverse complement strand
GAGAGGGAGAGAGGGGGAGAGGGAAGGAGGGAAGGAGGGAAGGAGGGAAGGAGGGAGGAGAGAGGGGAGAGAGGGAGAGGGAAGGAGGGAGTGTGTGTGTGTATTCTGAACTTCTTTCATTTATTACATTGTTTATGGAGCACTGTGCTGAGGTGACCTGTTGTGCTGCTGCAAGTAGGAATGTGGTAGTTCTGGTTGGGGACATATGATAATAAAACACTCTTGACTCTTGATTCGCGTCACCCTCTGCCGCTCCAGAGAAAACAATCCCAAGTATGTCTGACCTCTCATTGTAGCCAGTGCCCTCCAATCCAGGCAGCATCCTGGCAAACAGCCTCTTGCACATGGATTATCCCAGCCCGTAGTCTGGCCTTGATGGGCCGAATGGCCTTAATTGTGCTCCTCTGGCTTACAGTCTTATAGAATGGGGTTGAGAGGGAAATGCCGATCAGCCATGATCTGATAGTTGGGCAGACTCGATGGGCTGAATGGCCTAATTCCGTTCTTGTGACTTATTGTTTTATCGAATGGGGTTGAGAGGGGAAAATAAATCAGCCATGATCTGGTGGCAGGGCAGATTTGATGGGCGGAATGGCCTCATTTTGCTACAATGTCTTCTGGTCTTATAGAATGGGGTTGGGAGGGAAAGATAGATCAGCCACAGTCGAATGGTGGAGAAGACTCGATGATCCGAGTGGCCTAATTCTGCTCCTATGTCTGAAGATGTTACGATGGAGATGGCTGTTGGTGCCCAGGTTTGCTGGCGTTCCAGGGGTGAAGTCCCCCTGCAGTGTCTCACGCCGTTCAACAGCGGCAATATCAAGGCAAGGAGCCGACACGAGATGCTTGTGCTTTGATGTAGGTTACCAATGGCAATCAGCTCCATGCCCTCCACAGATGCTGCCTGCCCCGTCGAGTTACTCCAGCTTTTTGCGTCTATCTTTGCTCTATGTCGGCAGTGTTCTGGGGAGATCACCTCTTGGCCACGTGGGATTGTTTGGGATTAAAATGGAGAGCTCGGAGAGCAGAGGAAGAAACATGACCTCCTACTACAAGAAAGAAGCTGCGTATTAAAAGCCAGTGACCAGCTGGTGAGCTGCTCCAGCTCCAGCTGTTGTGTCACTCTGGCTGAGATCAATGGCTAGATTGATGTAGGTTGGTGCACATTCCTTCTTAGTACATAGAACAGCACAGGAACAGGCCCTTCGGCCCGCAATGCCCGTGCCGAACATGATGGCAAGATAAAACTAACCCCCTCTGCCTGCACGCGATCCATACCCCTCCATATCCACGTGCCTATCTAAAAGCCGCTTAAATAGGGCGGAACAGTGGCGCAGCTGTAGAGTTGCTGCATCCAAGTGCCAGAGACCCGGGTTCGATCCTGACCACGGGTGCTGTCTTTACGGAGTTTGTACGTTTTCTCTGTGACTGCGTGGGTTTCCCCCACACTTATAGAAGCCCATAAAGAATGATGCAAACACATTGCTGAGGGAAATGCACACTTAAATTATCGTAGGCTAACCGGTAAAAGTAAAAGGGTTTCTTTACAATTAGAACAGGGTGGCACGGTGACGCAGTGGCAGAGTTCTGCCTCACAACGCCAGAAACCTGGTTTTGATCCTGACTACAGGTGCTGTCTGTACGGAGTTTGCACGTTCTCCCTGTGACCGCGTGGGTTTTCTCCGGGTGCTCTGGTTTCCTCCCACCCTCCAAAGTCGTGCAGGTTTGTAAGTTAATTGGCTTCTGTAAATTGCAGTAAATTGTCCCTAGCGTACGTGTGTGTGTGTGTGTGTGTGTGTGTGTGTGTGTGTGTGTGTGTGTGTGTGTGTGTGCGCGCGCGAGTGTGTGTGTGTGTGTGTGTGTGTGTGTGTGTGTGTGTGTGTGTACATGTGTGTGTGTGTATACGTGTGGGTGCGTGTGTGTACGTGTGTATGTGTGTGTGTGTACGTGTGTGTGTGTGTGCGTGTGTGTGTACGTGCGTGTGTGCGTGTACATGTACGTGTGTGTGTGTGTGTGTATACGTGTGTGTGTGTGTGTGTGTGTGCGCGCGAGTGTGTGTGTGTGTGTGTGTACATGTGTGTGTGTGTATACGTGTGGGTGCATGTGTGTACGTGTGTATGTGTGTGTGTGTACGTGTGTGTGTGTGTGCGTGTGTGTGTACGTGCGTGTGTGCGTGTACATGTACGTGTGTGTGTGTGTGTGTGTATACGTGTGTGTGTGTACGTGTGTGTGCGTGTGCGTGTGTACGTGCGTGTACGTGTGTGTGTGTGTATGCGTGAGTGAGTGTGTGCGTGCGCGTGTGTGAGATAGTGTACGGGGTGATCGCTGGTTGGTACGGACTCGTGGGCTGAAGGGCCTGTTTCCACACTGTATCTCTAGCGTCCAGTGTCTAAACCACATCGAATCTGCAACTCGGCTGCTGCGCCACCGTGCCGCTCACGATCTACGTTCTATGTTCGAAGCAGCATTACAAAATGGAGAGGAGCAAGATGAACATGAGCTGAGATGGCAACTAATATCAATCCCCATTAAGAGGGTGTCGCGAGGTTGTACATTACGACTTTTATGAGATAAGCTAGGAGGTTACATAAACCTGTAACAGGTCGAGCACCCCCACGAGGGTACAAACTGTCGGCAGCTGCAGAGATAACACTCGTTTTTTTACGATTCACTACGAGAGTTGTTTCTATTGTCAGTGAGATAGATTACCCCGACCCACCTGGGATTACATTAGCCCCGCTGATGTCAGTATAATGGATAGCACAATAAGCCAGCAGTATTATTAAGCATTGTGGATGAAGGGCACGGCAACACAATTCCTTAAGGAGGTTGGAATGGGTGGGGGATGGTGGCAGAAGGGGGGGGGGATGGCCAATTCCCATGAGAATTTCCAAGCATATGTCCAAGTGTTTCCAAGTTTCAAGTCAACGGGGTTGAGTGGGAAAGATAGATCAGTCATGATTGAATGGTGGAGTAGACTTGATGGGCCGAATGGCCTAATTCTGCTCCTAGAGCATATGAACAGCAGCGGTAGAGTTTCTGCCTCATAGCACCAGAGACCCGGGTTCCATCCTAACTACGGGTGCTGTCTGTACGGAGTTTGTATGTGCCCCCTGTGACCGCGTAGGTTTGCACCAAAATCTTCGGTTTCCTCCCACACTCCAAAGACAGGCAGGTTTGTAGGTTGATTGGCTTGGTATCAATGTAGGATTGTCCCTAGTTTGTGTAGGGAAGTGTTAACGTGCGGAGATCGCTGTTTGGTGCGGACTCGGTGGGCCGAAGGGCCCTTTTCAACGCTGTATCTCTACACTAAAGATAGACACAAATAAACTGGAGTCACTCAGCAGGACAGGCAGCATCTCTGGAGAGAAGGAATGGGTGACGTTTCGGGTCGAGACAGTTTGCTGCTGGGCCTGGCCAAGCTGGCCGTCCCTGGGTCATGGCAGCAGCCAGACGAGGGCATCACCCAGGCAGACTGCCTTCCCCTTACGTCCGTGCCCCGCTCTCCCTGGTTTAATATTGTTATCTGTACATAAATACAGTGAAAAGCTTGGTTTCATTTTGGCAGGAATGGACAAGTTGGGCCGAAGGGCCTCCTTCCTGGGATGTCAGGACTTTCATATGAGGAAAGATTGGATAGACTCGGCTTGTACTCGCTGGAATTTAGAAGATTGAGGGGGGATCTTATAGAAACTTACAAAATTCTTAAGGGGTTGGACAAGCTAGATGCTGGAAGATTGTTCCCGATGTTGGGGGAGTCCAGAACAAGGGGTCACAGTCTAAGGATAAGGGGGAATTCCTTTAGGACCGAAATGAGGAAAACATTCTTTACACAGAGAGTGGTGAGTCTCTGGAATTCTCTGCCACAGAAGGTAGTTGAGGCCAGTTCATTGGCTATATTTAAGAGGGCGTTAGATGTGGCACTTGTGGCTAAAGGGATCAGGGGGTATGGGATACTGAGGCAGGTACGGGATACTGAGTTGGATGATCAGCCATGATCACATTGAATGGCGGTGCAGGCTCGAAGGGCCTACTCCTGCACCTATTTTCTATGTTTCTATGTTTCCATGCTCTATGACCCTGTGACTCAATAAAGGATCTGCTGAGTGGCTGTGAGCATGAACACCAATGATATAAATCTGATAGATGTCTATAAAAATATGAAAGAAATGCAAAAATATAAAATGACGGGAGGTACAGATGGGGTTAACATGTCCAGGACCAGAGGGTTTACCTGTGAGGGGAAAGGGGCGAAGCTTAAAGGAGATGAGTGGGCACGTTATTTGTGTAGAGATGCAGTGGTGAGTGCCTGGAACGCACAGTCAGGGGTGGTGGTGGAGGCAGATGTGACAGTGTGATTCAAGAAGCCTTTAGATAGGCACCTGGATATGCAGGGAATGGAGGGATATGGATCACCTGCAGGCAGAGATTACTCTAACTTGCTATCAAGTTCCACATGGGCATTGTGGGCCGAAGGGCCTGTTCCTTGTAAGTTCATAAGTTCTAGGAGCAGAACTAGGCCATTCGGCCCATCAGTGCTACTCTGCCATTCAATCATGGCTGATCTACCTTTCCTTCTCAACCCCATTCTGCCTTCTCCCCGTGACCCCTGATGCCCGTTCTAATCAAGAATCAGTCAACATTGCCTTGACCTGGCCTCCACAGCCATCTGTGGCAATGAATTCCACAGATTCACCACCCTCTGACCAAAGAAATTCCTCCCTGATCTCCTTTTTAAAGGTACGTCCTTTTATTCTGAGGCCATGACCTCTGGTCCTAGACTCTCCCACTAGTGGAAACATCCTCTCCACATCCACTCTATCCAAGCCTTTCACTATTCTGTAGGAGTGGGAGATTGCAACCTTCACGTGGTCCACCCTGTTTGGACGAATGCAATCAACCCGACGTGCACAAACAAATAGATCAAATAGAACAAGTTGGCCTCCAACTTTAGGCTGTGCACGCCATACTATTCTGTATATTTCAATGAGGTCCCCTCTCATTCTTCTAAACTCCAGTGAATACAGGCCCAGTGCCGTCAAACGTGAGGAATGTGGAATCCTACTGTAATCCTGACCTGCTGAATTCCTCTGGCAATCTGAAACAAACCGTTCGAGGAACTCAGCAGGTTAGAATCACTACAGGAATCGGAGCCACCAAAATGTGAGTTGCAAGCGGCCACAATGTCACGATGACCTTGTGAGAACTTCCTCTTAAAACATTTTCTTGCGGCCTAAGTAATGGCCAGCACTACCTACAGAAGCTTGAAAGCGCGCACCACCAGACTCAGGAACAGCTCCTTCCCCTCTGTTATCAGGCTTCTGAACGGTCCTTCCAAGAGCTAGGGTACTGTCCGATTCACCACTACCCCATTGCGGACATTGGACCTTGACTATGGAACTGGTGTGCTACAATGCTGAGAACTATATTCTGCATTCTCTATCCTCCACCATTGCTTTATCTGCAAGAAGGAACTGCAGATGCTGGTTTAAAGCGAAGATTTAGAGTCTGAAGAAGACATCTCCCTTTCCTTCTCTCCAGAGACGTTGCCTGTCCCTCTGAGTTACTCCAGCTTTATGTGTCTATCCTCTGCCTTTGTCTGTTAGTTTAGTTTAGAGACACAGTGCGGAAACAGGCCCTTCGGCCCACTGGGTCCGCGCCGAACAATGATTTCCCGTATGCTGGCACTATCGTACATAATGGGGCCAATTTACAATTTTACCAAAGCCAATTAATCTTCAAACCTGTACGTCTTTGGAGTGAGGGAGGAAACCGGAGATCCCAGAGAAAACCCACACAGGTCACGGGGAGAATGAACAAGCTGCGGACAGACGGCACCTGTAGTCGGGATGGAACCCGAGTCTCTGGCGCTGTGAGGCAGCAACACAGCCGTTGCTCTACGATCGGCACTCCCTCAGTACTGTACTGGAACGTCAGCCTGTCTTTAACTCTCTTCTGATGTGAGGGTGACAGAGATGCCCTGGGTGTACAGCTAGAGTGTGGCACTCGGCAAGGTGATTCTCCTGCTCCCACCCTCAACTCAGCACCAGCCCAGTGGGATTCCCCCCGTCACTGCCCGCTTCATCAGGAGCAAACATCCTCTGGGAATAGAAACATAGAACATAGAAAATAGGTGCAGGAGTAGGCCATTTGGCCCTTCGAGCCTGCACCGTCATTCAATATGATCATGGCTGATCATCCAACTCAGTATCCCGTACCTGCCTTCTCGCCATACCCTCTGATCCCCTTAGCCACAAGGGCCATATCTAACTCCCTCTTAAATATAGCCAATGAACTGGCCTCAACTACCCTCAGTGGCAGAGAGTTCCAGAGACTCACCACTCTCTGTGTGAAAAAAGTCCTTCTTATCTCGGTCCTAAAGGATTTCCCCCTGATGCTTAAGCTGTGACCCCTTGTCCTGGACCTCCCCAACAATCTTCCTGCATCTAGCCTGTCCAACCCCTTAAGAATGTTGTAAGTTTCTATAAGATCGCCTCTCAATCTCCTAAATTCTAGAGAGTATAAACCGAGTCTATCCAGTCTTTCTTCATAAGACAGTCCTGGCATCCCAGGAATCAGTCTGGTGAACCTTCTCTGCACTCCCTCTGTGGCAATAATGTCCTTCCTCAGATTTGGAGACCAGAACTGTACGCAATACTCCAGGTGTGGTCTCACCAAGACCCTATACAACTGAAGTCGAACCTCCCTGCTCCTATACTCAAATCATTGTTGACCCACCACCATTGACACTACATGCTGGAGGAACTCAGCGGGTCAGGCAGCATCGTCCGTCTGCCTGCCTGGATGAGACTGTCTGTGCCTGTCTGGATGAGACGGTCTATGATTGTCTGGGTGAGACTGTCTGTGTCTGTCGGAGTGAGATTGTCTGTGTCTGTCTGAGTGAAGCCGTCTGTCTAGGTGACACTGGCTGTGTTTGTCTGGGCAACACAATCTGTCTGTCCGTCTGTGTCTGACTTGGTAAGACTGTCTGCCTGGGTGACATCATTGTGTCTGCTTGACACCGTCTGTGTCTGTCCGAGTGAGACGGGCTGTGTCTGTCTGGGTGAGACAGTCTGTCTGAGTGCCTGGGCAAGACCGTCTGTCTGAGTGTCTGGGTGAGACCGTCTGTCTGAGTGTCTGGGTGAGACCGTCTGTCTGAGTGTATGGGTGAGACTGTCTGTCTGAGTGTATGGGTGAGACCGTCTGTCTGAGCGAGACAGTCTGTCTGAGTGTCTGGGTGAGACCGTCTGTCTGAGTGTCTGGGCGAAACAGTCTGTCTGAGTGTCTGGGTGAGACTGTCTGTCTGAGTGTATGGGTGAGACCGTCTGTCTGAGCGGGACAGTCTGTCTGAGTGTCTGGGCGAGACAGTCTGTCTGAGTGGCTGGGCGAGACAGTCTGTCTGAGTGTCTGGGTGAGACAGTCTGTCTGAGTGTCTGGGCGAGACTGTCTGTCTGGGGGAGACCAACTGTCGGTCTCCATCACGTGGTGCTGTCTGGGCCTGGCAGTGCATGCGTCTGCGTCTGCCTACTCTAGCGTGTCTGTATATCTGTGCACGTCTGTGTCTCTGCTTGAGACAGTCCGGTTGTCTGTCGATGCCAGAGATTGTCTGTCCATGAAACCTGCCTTGGTCTGTGGGCGTTCTCTGTCCGAGAGCTGGTCACGTCTACAATGGCCCAGGAAATGGACAATCTGTTGCACCCACGCACACAGGCAACGCTCCAAAATTAACAAAGAAACCCCAGTTCTCTACTGCAACAGGCATTCATGACTCGATGCAGTAATGCAGAGAGTTCCCGACACATTTGTATAAACCAGCATTCCCAATCCGAATGTGGGCGGCCCGGTGGCGCAGCGGTAGAGTTCCTGCCTTACAGCGCCAGAGACCCAGGTTTGATCCTGACTACGGGTGCTTGTCTGTACAGAGTTTGTACGTTCTCCACCTGACCTGCGTGGGTTTTCTCCAGGAGCTCCGGTTTCCTCCCACACTCTAAAGACGTGCCGGTTTGTAGGTTAATTGCCTTCAGTGATATTGTAAATTGTAATTGGGATTTCATTATCTACATTCCTTTCCAATTGTTATCACGAGGCAGCTTTCCTCGTTATGAAATATGCAGTTTGTTTGTCTAAGATCCAAATCAGGGCTCGCATTATTATTGAAATTGTGCAGGGGAGCATACAGAAAGATTGCAACAAGTCATGCACAGTGGTAGAGTTGTTGCCTCACACGCCAGAGACCCGGGTTCGATTCTAAAACCCTGTCCCACGGCACGAGTTCATTCCAAGAGCTCTCCCGAGTTTGCCCTGATTCGAACTCGGAGATTTACGGTAATGGCCACTCGTAAGTACTCGGGGCTCTCGTGGACATTTTTCAACATGTTGAAAAATCTTCACGAGTCTTCCCGAGCTTACCTGCCGTTAGCGAGTCTCCCCGAGTAGCTGCCATTAGCGAGCTCCGACGTACCCGTTACGTTCATTCTATGTGCCTACCACGAGTTTGATCTTTTTTAAAACTCGGGAGAGCACTTCAATGAACTCGTACAGTGGGACAGGGCCATAACTATGGATGCTGTCCGTACGGAGTTTGTACGTTCTCCCCGTGACCGCATGGGTTTTCTTTGGGAGATCTGGTTTCCTACCACACTCCAAGACGTACAGGTTTGTAAGTAAATTGGATTTGGTAAAATTGTAATTGGTCCCTAGTGTGTGTAGGATAGTATTAGTGTGGGGATTGCTGGTAGGCGCAGACTCGGTGGGCCAAAGGGCCTGTTTCCGCCCTGTATCTTTAAACTAAAACTAAAAACTAAACTAAACTTAGATCAAGACTGGACCCGGACTGGACCCAGACTGGACCCAGATTATATCTAGACTGGGCCAGACTAGACCCATTCTAAACTAGATTAAAAGTACAGACTACGTATGACAGCTCCAGGAAGGGGTTAATCCAGAGGTTGCCAAATCAAATATTTGGCATTTATTCCAAGAATTCCAGAGATTAAGAAATCTTGTTCTGCACCCTCCCACATCTACACTTGCTTAATCACCAGGAGTTTAGCCACTTTGTTGGTGCTAAAGCCTTGAAGTTTAGCGGATTAATTCCTTTTACAAAGGGATCTGTCAGGCTGCGCACTGCGGTTAAAATAACTTGATGGGATTATAAACGGATTCTTCTGCCCTAAAGTATTGACGGTTTTTTTTGTACTTACCAAGAATGACTCTTCAAGATGTTTGTAAAAAACACTGGTGGTGGACAAATAGTAATTTGATCGAGCTGGGTGGCTGGAAGCTGGGAGTTTTTGTGCTAAATTCCCTCAGGAACAGGCCCTATCACAGCTGGAATCAGTAATTTTCCATCACCTCAGTTGGCAAAGATTTAGCAAATAATATACACCTCCTTCCCACCCCTTCCTTCCCACACACTCACACAGACGCACACTCAAATGGATACACACATCTGCACACACACACAGATGCACACACTCACACAGATGCACCCACACTCACATAGATACACACATCTGCACACACACTCACACAGATACGCACATCTGCACACACACTCACACAGATACACACTCACACAGATACACACATCTGCATACACACACAGATGCACACTCACACAGATGCACACTCACACAGACGCATTCACTCACATAGACACACACACTCACAGATACACACATCTACACACACACTTACACAGATACACACCCTTACACAGATACACACACCCTCACCCACACAGATACACACTGACACAGATGCAACACAGATTCACAGTCACAGACACACACACTCACACAGATACACTCACACACACACACACACTTTAGACCTTAGAGATACAGCACGGAAACAGGCCCTTCGGCCCACCGAGTCTGCACCGACCAGCGATCATCCCGTACTCTAGCACTACCCTACACACTAGGGACAATTTAACAATTTCACCAAAGCCAATTAGCCGACAAACCTAAACGTCTTTGGAATGTGGAAGAAAACCAGAGAGGTTTCCGGAGAAAACCGACGCGGTCATGGGGAGAACGTGCAAACACCGTACAGACAGCACCCGAGGTCGGGATCCAACTTGGTCTAAGGCTGTAAGGCAGCAACTCTACCACTGCGCCACAATGCCGCCCCACACACGACCAAGACACACAGAACCAATTAACCGACAAATCCGCACGTCTTTGGGATGCGAGAGAAAAACCGGAGGAAATCCACGTGGTTCTCACAGGGAGAACATGCAAACTCCACACAAACAGTACCCGAGGTCAGGATCGAACCGGGGTCCCCAGTACGGTAGGGCAGTGGCTCTACCCGCTGCGCCACCTTATCGCTCTTTCATTGCCCAACCCTTATCCCCCTGCGGAGGAGGCGAACCACTGAAGCCTGCGTGCGGTCCTTTAGAAAAGCTTCCAGCCCGAGAATATGATATAGTTGGGATCACAGAGACATGGCTCCAGGGTGACCAAGGCTGGGAGCTGAACATCCAGGGATATTCAATATTCATGAGGGATAGACAGAAAGGAAAAGGAGGTGGAGTAGAGTTGCTGGTTAGAGAGGAGATTAATGCAATAGAAAGGAAGGACATTAGCTTGGAGGATGTGGAATCGATATGGGTAGAGCTGCAAAACTCTAAGGGGCAGAAAACGCTAGTGGGAATTGTGTACAGGCCACCTAACAGTAGTAGTGGAGTTGAGGATGGCATCAAACATAAAATTAGAAATGCGTGCAACAAGGGTAAAACAGTTATAATGGGTGACTTCAATCTACATATAGATTGGGTGAATCAAATTGGCAGGGGTGCTGAGGAAGAGGATTTCTTGGAATGTATGTGGGATAGTTTTTTAAACCAACATGTAGAGGAACCAATGAGAGAGCAGGTTATTCTAGACTGGGTATTGAGTAATGAGGAAGGGTTAGTTAGCAGCCTTATTATGCGTGGCCCCTTGGGCAAGAGTGACCATAATATGGTTGAGTTCTTCATTAGGATGGAGAGTGACATTGTTAATTCAGAAACAAGGGTTCTGAACTTAAAGAAAGGTAACTTTGAGGGTATGAGATTGGAATTGGCAAAGATAGACTGGCAGGTGATTCTTAAAGGGTTGACGGTGGATATGCAATGGAAGGCATTTAAAGACTGCATGGATGAACTACAACAATTGTTCATTCCAGTTTGGCAAAAGAATAAATCAGGGAAGGTAGTGCATCCGTGGATAACAAGGGAAATCAAGGATAGTATCAAAACTAAAGATGAAGCATACAAATTAGCCAGAAAAAGCAGCCTACCAGAGGACTGGGAGAAATTCAGAGTCCAGCAGAGGAGGACAAAGTGCTTAATTAGGATAGGGAAAATAGATTATGAAAGAAAACTAGCAGGGAACATAAAAATGGACTGCAAAGGTTTTTATAGATATGTGAAGACAAAAAGGTTAGTTAAAACAAATGTAGGTCCCTTGCAGTCAGAAACTGGTGAATTGATCATGGGGAATAAGGACATGGCAGGCCAATTGAATAACTACTTTGGTTCTATCTTCACTAAAGAAGACATAAATAATCTGCCGGAAATAGCAGGGGACCGGGGGTCAAATGAGATGGAGGAACTGAGTGAAATCCAGGTTAGCCGGGAAGTGGTGTTAGGTAAATTGAATGGATTAAAGGCCGATAAATCCCCAAGGCCAGATACGCTGCATCCCAGAGTACTTAAGGAAGTAGCCGCAGAAATAGTGGATGCATTAGTGATAGTTTTTCAAAACTCTTTAGATTCTGGAGTAGTTCCTGAGGATTGGAGGGTAGCTAATGTAACCCCACTTTTTAAAAAGGGAGGGAGAGAGAAAATGGGGAATTACAGAACAGTTATCTAACATCGGTAGTGGGGAAAATGCTAGAGTCAGTTATTAAAGATGGGATAGCAGCGCATTTGGAAAGTGGTGAAATCATTGGACAAAGTCAGCATGGATTTATGAAAGGTAAATCATGTCTGACGAATCTTATAGAATTTTCCGACGATGTAACTAGTAGAGTGGATAAGGGAGAACCAGTGGATGTGTTATATCTGGACTTTCAGAAGGTTTTCGACAAGGTCCCGCATAAGAGATTAGCATACAAACTTAAAGCACATGGTATTGGGGGTTCAGTGTTGATGTGGATAGAGAACTGGCTGGCGGACAGGAAGCAAAGAGTAGGAGTAAACGGGTCATTTTCAGAATGGCAGGCAGTGACTAGTGGGGTACCGCAAGGCTCTGTGCTGGGACCACAGCTATTTACAATATATATTAATGATCTGAATGAGGGAATTGAATGCAACATCTCCAAGTTTGCGGATGACACGAAGCTGGGGGGCAGTGTTAGCTGTGAGGAGGATGCAAGGTGACTTGGATAGGTTGGGTGAGTGGGCAAATGTTTGGCAGATGCAGTATAATGTGGATAAATGTGAGGTTATCCACTTTGGCGGCAAAACAGGAGGGTTGACTATTATCTGAACGGTGGCCGATTAGGAAAAGGGGAGATGCAACGAGACCTGGGTGTCATGGTACACCAGTCATTGAAAGTAGGCATGCAGGTGCAGCAGGCTGTGAAGAAAGTGAATGGTATGTTGGCATTCACAGCAAAAGGATTTGAGTACAAGAGCAGGGAGGTTCTACTGCAGTTGTACAGGGTCTTGGTGAGGCCACACCTGGAGTATTGCGTACAGTTTTGGTCTCCTAATCTGAGGAAAGACATTCTTGCCATAGAGGGAGTACAGAGAAGGTTCACCAGACTGATTCCTGGGATGGCAGGACTTCCATATGAAGAAAGACGGGATAGACCCGGCTTGTACTCGCTGGAATTTAGGAGATTGAGGGGGGATCTTATAGAGACTTAAAAGATTCTTAAGGGGTTGGACAGGCTAGATGCAGGAAGATTGTTCCCGATGTTGGGGAACTCCAGAACAAGGGGTCACAGTTTAAGGATAAGGGGGAAGTCTTTTAGGACTGAGATGAGAAGATCATTTTTCACACAGGGAGTGGTGAGTCTGTGGAGTTCTCTGCCACAGAAGGTAGTTGAGGCCAGTTCATTGGCTATATTTAAGAGGGAGTTAGATGTGGCACTTGTGGCTGAAGGGATCAGAGGGTATGGAGAGAAGGCAGGTACAGGATACTGAGTTGGATGATCAGCCATGATCATATTGAATGGCGGTGCAGGCTCGAAGGGCCAAATAGCCTACCCCTGCACCTATTTTCTATGATTCTATGAGAAGTCTGGAAAAAAATAGCATGGAAGAGGGCAAAAGGAAACTGATTTTCCTATTACACCAGAGCAAGGTTATAATCATCATATTAAAAGATTACCCATCTTGTTGTGTCCCTGACCGAGTACCAGTTTCAATCACCACAAACACTAATACCACAGTGAAAGGAAGCTGCCTGCGTTACGGGGTAATTACCCCTCATTACACTGGGCACAAACAGGAGCACCAGGTCACTGGGATTTAAGTGCAGCTGGGCAGTGGGGTCTCACAGTCACCGACCAAGTCATTAACTTTAGGAAGTGCTGTGCAAACTGACGGACACACTGTGCCTCAACCTCTCCCTTCCCTCCCTCACCCCTGGGCTCATTAATATAAAAAGAAAAACATTCCAGCCCTCGCCCAAGGGCTATTTTTAGACACTCTCTCCACAGTTCATGCTCGGCGCCAGCTAAACAATCGTGGCGCAGCGGTAGAGTTGCTGCCTTACAGCGCCAGAGACCATCGTTCCATCCCGCCTACGCGTGCTGTCTGCACGGAGTTTGCACGTTCTCCCCGTGACCCGCGTGGGTTTTCCCCGGGATGCTCCGGTTTCCTACCACAGTCCAAAGACGTATAAGTTTGTAGGTTCATTGGCTTGAGTAAAATGGTAAATTGTCCCTAGTGTGTGTAGGATAGAAACATAGAAATTAGGTGCAGGAGTAGGCCATTCGGCCCTTCGAGCCTGCACCGCCATTCAATATGATCATGGCTGATCATCCAACTCAGTATCCCGTACCTGCCTTCTCTCCATACCCTCTGATCCCCTTAGCCACAAGGGCCACATCTAACTCCCTCTTAAATATAGCCAATGAACTGGCCTCAACTACCCTCTGTGGCAGAGAGTTCCAGAGACCCACCACTCTGTGTGTGAAACAAATCCTTCTCATCACGGTCCTAAAGGATTTCCCACTTATCCTTAAGCTGTGCTAGTGCGGATAGTGCTAGTGTGCAGGAATCGCTGGTCCGCACAGACCCGGTGTGACGAAGGGCCTGTTTCCCCGCTGTATTTCTAATCTAAATCGACCTGCCACTGTAATTTAAACTCTGGGACACATATACATTGCCCAGAACAACCCTCCACTGTTGCTGGAGCACCCTCGAGTACGCTAGTGTGACGCAGAGCCCAATTGTAAGAGGCTACTGACCGTCGGCAAGGTACAAAGGTAGATTTTAGTCGGGTATCCTGCTTCGTTACAGCAGCATCCTCGGGAATGCTTCAGACAGATCATTTCCATGAATCCATTCTAAAGTGACCTGGACACCAACAGCAGAATGGCTCCACAGAATACAAACAGCGACAAGGGTGGCACAGTGTTCTAGAAACACTGGGGATGAGGATTGAAATCTTGCTCCTTGTCCCAAGTGTGTGGGAGCACTAAAGTACAGGACGGCCCAGTTTGAGCAGCGGGTGGAGCTGTTGCCTCGCAGCGCAAGTACGAGACCCGAGTACGATGCTTGCACGTTCTCTCTGTGACGCGTGGGTTTGCTCCGGGGGCTCCGGTTTCCGCAAAGGCGTGCAGGTTTGTAAGGTTAATTGGCGCTCTGTAAATTGCCCCGAATATGTAGGGACTTGATGTGACGGCGCCGTGCTTTACATGGGGGAGACCCTTTGGCAGAACGAGAAAGGGAATAATAAGTTGGCCCAGGCTGGGGGAGGGATGGGAAGGGGGGGGGGGGAGGGGGGAGAGAGGAGGAGAGAGGGGGAGAGAGGGGGGGGGAGAGGGGGAGAGGGGGCGTACCCAGGTGACGGCTCTCCATCTCAGGACACTGCGGGGTACATGTATGGGGAGCACCCTCCCAGATGACACACTCTGGCCACGCATGTTTTCCACCGGGGCCACTGCCTGAGGAGGGGTTTCGCGGTTCCCGGTGGCGGGCATCAGTCGAACCGCCATACGGGGCCTGCCTAGCTTCTACCGCGATGTGTTAAGAGTGAGGAATCTGGTCATCTTCAGCCAACGTGTTGCTCCACAGGGGGGGGGGGGTGTTGTGGCTGCGGGGGGGGGATTAGCTGGTCCTCACCCTGTCACGGTGGGTGTCGAGGAGAGGCGTGTGCTCGGACTGATTCTGACCGAGCTTACCCCCGCTCCGTCGGATTTGCTCACCGGGCCCAGGCTCCGGAATATTTCCCGAGGGTCGGCCCAACACAACATGAGCCGCCTGTCCGGGACACCCAGCGTGCTGTTCCGTGATGCGGAGAGACGTGTACTGTACAGGTTGCTCCTGCACACTCTGCATCTCCTCGCCTTCGTCCAGACCCGCCATGGCGGTCCGTGTTATCACCTGAGGGCAGGGGCGGTTCCCAGTGAAGGTCTCTCTACAAGGAAGTCGTCCCCCTTTAGATGGGGGACCTGGGGTGGAGAGTGTTGCACGGAGCCGTGGTGTGTAATAAACGTTTGAGTCGGTTCACGGGCTCGCCGGCCGCCGGCAACTTCTGCGGCGAGGATGAGACCGCGGTCCACGTGTGTACGGAGGAAGAGCGGTTGCTGCCCCTGTACCAATATCTGAAGTGGCTGCTCCTCAAGTTTTGGTTGCATTTTAATCCCACGATCCCGGTGTTTGTGCACAGGGCAGGGAGTGGGTGGGGTGGGCCGAGCGGGGGGGTGGGACCTCCCTGTTGGCCTGCTCCTGGGCCTGGACAAGATGGCCATCCGCGGGTCGATGGTCACACCAGAGTCGGCTGCCCGCCCCTCTTCCGGGCCGACGTCCGTGCTCGCGTGTCCCTGGAGAGGGAACACGCGGTGTCCACGGGGACTTTGGAGGCCTTCCGTCAACGCTGGTCACCACGGGGGGGGTCGGGAACATTGCAGATAAAGACTGCACCATTGTATTATAATGACTACTTGATGTATTGTGACCATTGTGCGTTTATGTACGCTTGGTACACTGTAATATGCAATTGTAGCATAAAGTCCTTGGAATGGAACAAGAAAGGGAGAGTGGCGGGTGTGTGCAACAGAGAGTGTATCATTAGAGAGAGACTAGGCTACAGAATAAGATTACTCGGCAATAATAAACAAAAATCATTATTTTTTTAACAGATTAGAAAATAGTGCAGAAACATAAATTTTTAACAGATGTCTGCTTTATGAGAGGCTCAGGTCAAGTAAACAAAGCAGAAATCAATCATTAAAATGCAAACTATAGGCAGCCATCCAGAAATGTCATAAACAGGAATGATCGCTTTCAAAGCTCTGGATAGGAAACAGATTCAATGTTTGAGGGGATTTTCGCCACTCAGCAGCGCTCCGCTGTGGAGAGGGACCCAGCCCCGCCGGCTGGCAGCAGAGGTTTCTGTGCAGGGAACCATGCCTGCAAACCCATCTATTGGCAGAGCCATCTGATGTAAACCCTCCAAGACCCCCAGCTTGGATAGGGGTCGGCTTTGGCTGCTGCCACACCAGGCATTGCCATGCAATTTCCCAAACCGTTTTACAGTAGCCCTGGCAGAGTCATGGTAGCTTCGCGCATTGAGAGGTTGGGTCTGATGCATAACAAGGGCAGCACGGTGGCGCAGCGGTAGAGTTGCTGCTTCACAGAGGCCCAGGCTCGATCCCGGCTAAGGGTGCTGACTGTGCGGAGTCTGTACGTTCTCCCTGTGACCTGCGTGGGCTTTCTCCAATAACTTTGGTTTCCTCCCACACTCCAAAGACGAAGAGATTTGTAGGTTAATTGGCTTGGTATAAGTAAATGTAAAAATTGTCCCTAGTGTAGGATGGTGTTAATGTGCGGGGATCGCTGGTCCGTGCGGAACCGGTGGGCAATGGGCCTGTTTCTGTGCTGTAACTCTAAACTAAACTCCTGCCTTTGTAAGGGCCTGGTCCCAGTACAACACGGGCAAAACGTATAGAAGTGTGAAAACGCACACCTCCAGATTCAGAACATTTCTTCCCAGCTGTGATCAGGATCAGGCAACTGAACCATCCTCACCACAACCAGAGAGCGGTCCTGAACTCCCCGATTGGACTTTGCTGGAGTTTATTCATGATATTCCCTTTATCATGTATCTGTACACTGTGAATGGCTCAGTTAGTATCATGTTTTCTCCTTTCACTGATGGGACACATGACAGTAAACTCAACTAGTTAACTAAATAACTACCTGATCAACAGACGATCTGTTTGGGCGGCGCGGTGGCGCAGCGGTAGAGTTGCTGCCTTACAGCGCCAGAGACCCGGGTTCGATCTTGACCAGGGATACTGTCTGTACAGAGTTTGTACGTTCTCCCCGAGACCAGCACGGGCAGTCTCCCACACTCCAAAGATATGTAGCTTTGTAGGTTAATTGTAAAAATTGTAAATTGTAGTGTGTAGGATAGCGCTGGTGTACAGGGTGACCGCTGGTCAGCACGGACCCGGTGGGCCGAAGGGCCTGTTTCCGCTCTGTATCTCTAAAATCTAAACTGCCGATCTACCATGAACTTTGTTTTAGTTGCATTGTGTTCCGTGATTTTACATTTTTCTGGTTACACAGAATTACTGATTATTAATTTATTATATAATTGATTATTGTATATTTAGATTGAGTTACACCCCGATCTCTCCCTCTGCTCCCATCACGCAAGAGGTACAGAAGTTCGAAAATGCACATCTCCAGATTCAGGGACAGTTTCCCATCCCATCACCAACCTGACCTACTATCTACCTCATTGAAAACTGGAGCACCTGGATGAAACCCACACGGTCAATAGACAATAGGCAGGAGTAGGCCATTCGGCCCTTCGAGTGATCATGGCTGGTCATCCACAATCAGTACCCCGTTCCTGCCTTCTCCCCATATCCCTTGATTCAGCTATCTTTAAGAGCTCTACCTAACTCTCTCTTGAAAGCATCCAGAGAATCGGCCTCCACTGCCTTCTGAGGCAGAGAATTCCACAGATTCACGACTCTCTGGGTGAAAAACGTTTTTCCTCATCTCTGTTCTAAATGACCTACCCCATATTCTTAAACTGTGGCCCCTGGTTCTGGACTTGAGAACATGTTTCCTGCCTCTAGCCTGTCCAATCCCTTAATAATCTTATATGTTTCAATAAGATCCCCTCTCATCCTTCTAAATTCCAGTGTATACAAACCCAGTCCCTCCATTTTTTCAACGTATGACAGTCCCGCCATCCCAGGAATTAACTTTGTGTCACAGGGAGAATGGGCAAACTCCACACAGACAGCACCCGTAGTCAGGATTGAACCCAGGTCTCTGGCGCGATGAGACGGCTGTTCTACCCGCTGCACCACTGTGCCGCCCCTTTCTTTCAGAGATGGCCGGCATGCCTGAGCCGGACAAAGTCACACCGAACAGTGTCTCGGATGACAGACACAAAATGGTGGAGTAACTAGGGTGATGTTTTGGGTCGAGACCCCTGTTCAGACTGATCTCGGTCCACGCATAGAAACAGAGATGGAGAACAAGGTAGAAGAAGCCCTGTTGTGTAATGTACAGCACACGGGACACAGAGGAGACTGCATGCAGAGCGGAGAGCACTGCGCACCAATCTTATAGAGTCATAGAGTGATACAGTGTGGAAACAGGCCCTTCGGCCCAACTTGCTCACACCGCCCAACATATCCCATCTACACTAGTCCCACCTGCCTGCATTTGGTCCATATCCCCCCAAATCTGTCCTATCCATGTACATGTTTAACTGTTTCTCAAACGTTGCGATAGTCCCAGCCTCAACTACCTCCTCTGGCAGCTCGTTCCATACACCGACCACCCTTTGTGTGAAAATGTTCCTATTAAATCAGATTCCTATTAAATCTTTTCCACTTCACCTTGAACCCATGTCCTCTGGTCCTCGATTCCCTACTCTGGGCAAAAGACTCTGCATCTACCCAATCTATTCCTCTCATGATCTTATACACGTCTATAAGATCACCCTTCATCCTCCTGCGCTCCAAGGAATAGAGACCCAGCCTACTCAACCCCTCCATATAGCTCATCTCATGCATAGACTTTAGGTGGTGACTGCAAATGGCTCCCGGGTTAATGGCTTTTGCTATTCAAGGCTATCCAAACAATTATGGAACAAAGCAAAAAAAAACAAAAAAAATCGATCGTGCATCTTGTGTCCAGGCACGTCGCACAAAAAGCAATTTAGATTCACAGTCGTGCCGTGCATGTCAAACAGAGTCAACCCCAATGAATCATCTCCCTGGCAACCCTGCATGGGATTCTTGGAATTCCGGCAACTCAGCCTTCGACATGGTGAAGGCACTTTGCTCTGGAGACCTCAGCAGCTCTCTGTGTGCAGAGGCGAGGTGGCGGGGAGTTGCTGCCCAAAGGGCCTGTCCCAGCAGCATGCAATTGCATGCGTCTAGCGCGACCAAACGTGGTGGCTTGAGGCGTACGGCCTCGCGGGGCCTGTCCCACTTCCAACTGGAGTCGTGCAGGGCTGGTCCCGACATCATACTCACCAATCAGCTGGGCAGGGGGCGGGCCGACTGAATTTGGACGCCGCATGACATCATCACGCAATGCCATGCGCTAGGCGTACACCATTAAGACGCTGCGTACGACAGCGAGACGCTGCGTACGGCCTCAATGCGGCTGCGGGCCGACAGGCCGTTGTCACGCGGAATTTTTGGACAGTGTCAGTTTTTCGGAGCCCCGCGCGATGTCGGGACCAGCCCCGCACAATTCTATACGCCTCCGCCGATCGAAGCAGGACGGCCCCGCGCAGCCGTATGGCTCAAGCGACCACGTTAGGTCGCGCTAGCCGCATGCAGTCGCATGCTGGTGGGACAGGCCCTTTATAGCGCCAGGGGCCCAGGTTCGATTCTGACTATAGGTGCTGTCTGTACGAAGTTTGAACGTTAACTGGCTCGTGTGTGTAGGATAGCGCTAGTGTACGGAGATCACTGATCGGAGCAGACTCGATGGGTCGAAGGGCCTGTTTCCGCGCTGTATCTCCAAACTAAACTAAACCACCGATCAAGTGTACAGAAATAGTCTACTGAGCCCGCGTGCAAGAGGTGCCATATTTTGCACCGTGTTCAAAGTCCACGTTCTGGTTGGCGTGAGTGGTGCCTGCTCCGGGCGTGTCCCAGGCCTCCCAGCCATCGCCTTCCTTGGACTCCATGTCCCTCTCCTCGCGATTGTGTTTTTCATTCCCCTTCAGTTTGACGTCGCCACCGGCTGCTGTGTGCTCCCTCCTGCACTGCGCTCCTCAAAACCCAGCGGAGAGAGTTTCACTCAGTTTATCCCACCAGCTCTCAGTGCCTCAATTAGACTGCCCCTCGATCTGCCCATCCCAGAGACTGGCAGCCCAGCCAACCTCAGCTGCTCCCTGGAATTTAACCCCTTCCACCCCCACCACTTTCCTGAGCCATAGCACCGACCCCCCCCGTTCCACACCATGTTCCAATTCCACCAAGGGAACTTCGTTTTTTGTTTTAGACAAGGCAGCGGCGGCAGCACGTCGAGATGGTGACCACGGTGGCGCAGCGGTAGAGTTACTGCCTAACAGCGCCAGGGACCCGGGTTCCATCCTCACCACAGGTGCTATCCATACGGTGCTTGTGCATTCTCCCCGTGACCACGTGGGTTTTCTCCGGGCGCTCCGGTTTCCTCCCACACTCCGAAGGCGTACGGGTCTGTAGGTTATTTGTATTTGTATATTTAAACTGTCCCTTGTGTGTGTGTAGGATAGTGTTAGTGTGCGGGGATCGCTGGCCGACACGGGCTCGGTGGGCCGAAGGGCCCGTTTCCGCGCTGTGTCTCTAAACTACAAACCACTCACATCCTCAAGTCCTCTTGCAATGCTCTGAAACACAAAGTCACCTCATCTACGCCTGCATCGGAAAATGAGGATTTGCCTTGATTTATTCACTTTTTTTTATCCGCACATAAATTCCGTGGGAGTGACTTTTATACCAAACCCCAGATTTATGGGAGTGATTTATGAACTACTAGATCGGATTTCCGGAACCTGAACGACTGTAACGCGGGGGTCACCTGTATAAACATCCTTCAAATCTTCCCTCAGCCTTTCCCCTCATAGAAAGCAGCTCCAACCTCCCCTGACTGTTCATAAGGTGGAGGAGTGGGATTAGGCCCTTCAGCCCATCAAGTCTACCCCACCATTCCATCATGGCTGATCTATCTCTCCCTCCTAACACCATTCTCCTGCCTTCTCCCCATAACCCCCGACACCCGTACTAATCAAGAATCTATCTATCTCTGCCTTAAATATATACACTGACCTGGCTCCACAGCCTTCTGTGGCAAAGAATTCCACAGATTCACCACCCTGTGGTTGATTATTGTCACAGATGTTGAGCTCCAGTGAAAAACCGTGTTGTGCCTGCTATCGGTCAAAGCCAGCAGTACATAGACCACAAAGTGCTGGAGTAACTCAGCGGGACAGGTAGCATCTCTGGTGTAATGGGATGGACGATGTTTCAGGTCGGGACCCTACTTCAGACCCAAAACGTCACCTGTCGTCCGTTTTCTCCACAGATGCTGCCTGACCCGTTGAATTACGCCCGCACTTTGTGTCCATCATTGGTTTAGACCGGCATCTACAATTCTTTGTTTCTACGGTTATGGATGGGGCATCGTGATCGACATGGGCAAGTTGGGCCGAAGGGCCTGTTTCCATGCTGTATCACTATGGACGGCTTTGGTATAAACCTGTAGCTGCAGATCCTTCCAAAAAATCATACTGTGCATTAAAAAGAGAAAATAAACAAGAGTGTAGAATACAACTTATGTCCAATGGTAGGAAGTCTAGAGAGAGGTTAACTTATACCTCTGATTGGACAGGCTAGGTGCAGGATAAATGTTCCCCATGTTGGGGGAGTCCAGAACCAGGGGTCGCAGTTTAAGAAAAAGGGGTTGGCCATTTAAGACTGAGATGAGGAAAACCTTTTCACCCATAGAGTTGTGAATCAGTGGAATTCTCTGCCACAGAAGGCAGTGGAGGCCAATTCACTGGATGTTTTCAAGAGAGACTTTTTTAGCTCTAAGGGCTAACAGAATCAGGGGATAAAGCGGGGTACTGATTTTAGATGATCAACCATGATCATATTGAACGCCATGATTGAATGGTGGGGTAGACTTGATGGGCTGAAGGGCCTAATTCCACTCCTGTGCCTTATGATCCTATAACAGATAGGGGTTGGAGCTGCTTTCTATGAGGAGGAAAAGCTCGAAGGGCCGAATGGCTGACTCCTGCACCTATGTTCGATGTTTCGACCGCATCTACTGGAGGTGCAGCAGAGGTTGCACGGAAGCATGGACAATTACTGCACATATTATCCAATCTGCACGCATGTTAGAACAGTGCAGAGACAGACAAAGCCTTTCACATAAAGACTGAACTTGCTGCAACCCTTCCCTGTGAATAAACCCGGCTCCATACCTAGACAGGAGCCAGCCACAGTAAACACCTGATAACCACGGGGCAACGTTTAACTCTTTAACCTCCCTCCCGCAGCACACACATCGATCTGGAAGAATGGTGCAGCCGCTGCCTCACAGCGCCAGAGACCCAGGTTCGATCCCGTCCTCGGGTGCTGTATGTGTGTGGAGTTTGCTCGTCCTCCCCGTTACCACGTGGGTTTACTCCGGGCGCTCCGGTTTCCTCCCACATCCCACAGACGTGCAGGTTTGTAGGTTAATTCACCTCTAAATTGCCTCCAGTGTGTAGGAAGTTGACGCGAAGGTGAGATAGCATGGAACTAGACTGCAAGAAGGAACTGCAGATGCTGGTTTACACCAAAGATAGACACTAAGTGCTGGAGTAACTCAGCGGGTCGGAGACGGGTCACGAAAGGTGGGGCCCACAATGGTCCATTGTTGGTTGGGGACGAGGTGTTAACGAAGGGACACAAACGTTGAAATAGGCAAGAGGACATTGGTGGGGGAGGGATGGAGATAGTTGGGAAGATTGCAGTGAGGTGTAGGACAGCACAGTGGCGCAGCGTTAGAGTTACTGCCCGCAGCGCCAGAAACCCGGGTTCGATCCTGACTACGGCTGGTGTCTGTACGGAATTTGTACGTTCTCTCTGTGACCTGCGTGGGTTTTCTCCAGGTGCTCCGGTTTCCTCCCACGCTCCAAAGACGTACAGGTTTGTAGGTTAAATAATTTTGGTAAAAAATTGTAAATGGTCCCGAGTGTGTGTTGGATAGTGCTAGTGTACGGGGTGATCGCTGGTCGGCACGGACTCGGTGGGCCGAAGGGCCTGTTTCCGCGCTGTATCTCTAAACTAAAGTCTCAGAATGGATGTTCAATTGGGAAGGTGCTGCTACATAACGGCCTGGTGGTGCAGCAGTAGAGTTGCTGCCTCGCAGCGCCAGAGACCCGGGGTCCGATCCCCACCTCGAAGGGTTAAAAGGCCGAGTTGTTTGTCCAGTCTGCAGGGTGGATTTGCAGTGGGGATCGCGGGAGATGTTTGCAATGGGATTGGGTGGAGGAGAGAGATTGGTCACCTCGGGTGGAGATAGAGAGCGCACATAACTGGAGGATGGGACTTACACGCCCAGCGGGGGGGGGGGGGGGGGGCGGGGGGCTGCTGTGTGGGACGGAAAGCAGGAGGCACTTCCTTAGCGATGAACCAGCACTTCCCACTTCCCTCATGAGGGGGCACCTCATTGAAACGTACCGAATAGTGAAAGGCTGGGATAGAGTGGATGTGGGGAGGATGTTTCCACTAGTGGGAGAGTCCAGGACCAGAGGGCATGGCCTCAGAATTAAAGGACGTTCTTTTAGGAAGGAGACGAGGAGAAATTTATTTAGTCAAATGGTGGTGAATCTGTGGAATTCTTGGCCACAGCAGGCTATGAAGGCCAAGTCAGGGGATATTTTTTAGGCAGAGATAGGTGGATCGTTGATTAGTACGTGTGTCAGGGGTTATGGGGTGAAGGCAGGAGAATAGGGTTAGGAGGGAGAGATAGATCAGCCATGATTGAATGGCAGAGTAGACTTGATGGGCCGAATGGCCTAATTCTGCTCCTATCACTTAGGAGACATCTCGGTGGCGGGACCCTTCTTCACACCCTGCAATGTCCTGACCCCACGCTGACCCCCGATCACCCATTCGCACCAACCCGACCCCAACCCTAACCAATAGGCACAAGGAACTGCAGATGCTGGTTTTCAAAACAAAGGACACAAAGTGCTGGAGTAACTCAGCGGGTCAGGCAGCATCTCTGGAGAACACGGATATGTGACATAGGTCCCAACCTGAAACATCACCTCTCCATGTTCGCCAGAGATGCTGCCAGTACTGCGTGTCTCATCCTATTTTAATCTCCAAACATTACTATCAACTCATCACAGATTCTACCACCCACTTACACAGTGGTGCAGCGGTAGAGTTGCTGCCTTACAGCGGCAGAGACACGGGTTCGATCCCGACTGTGGGCGCTGTCTGTATGGATTTTGTACGTTCTGCCCCTGACCCGCGTGGGTTTTCTGCAGATGCTCCCCTTTCCTCCCACACTTCAACGTGTGGGTTTGTAGGTTAATTGGCTTCTGTAAAGTGTGTCTAAACACACTGCATCTCGAAACAAAATTAGGGGTGGCTATGTAACCTGCCCACCATTGGGATGTGGGAGGAAACCGGAGCAACCCACGCGGTCACAGGGACAACTTGCAAACTCCACCCAGACAGCACCCGAGGTCAGGATCGATCCCGGGTCTCTGGCTCTGCCCGCTGCACCATCGTACCGAGTGACGAGAGATAGGATAGGCACAGAATGCTGGCGTAACTCAGCAGTTACAAAATGCTGGGGTAACCGGCGAGGCCCATTCCTCCTCTCCAGAGATGCTGCCCGTCCCGTTGAGTTACTCCAGCGTATAGCGTCTATCTTCGGTTTAAAACCAGCATCTGCAGATCCTTCATGCCCGATGAGTTAATCCCGAGGAAGCTCTCAGTGAACTTTGCCGGGATGCCTCAGAGTTTGGCTTTTCGCTCTTTGCCTGTTGGTTTTGGCACAGCGCGCTGAAGGTTTCTGTCCAACAACAGAGCAAGGGGATAAACAGGCTCTTGCCTGGCTGGAGGCCCGGAGCAGTACAAGCCGAGCGGTGGTTGGCTGAGCAGGAACCGACAGTCTTGGTTACCTTCGCTACTCAGGCAAGATGGCTCCAAGCCCATCTCTTAAATGCTTTAAGAATGCGAGTCCGGACCTCGTGCAGAATACCTACACGAGAGGAGGAGGTCGTCCACTGGATTCCACTTCATTTCCAGTTAAGGGTGAATCACATAAAGGATTTTGAAATCATTTAAAGGATTTTGATTCTGTGGTATTTGATTAAAGTTCCCTCAACGTCTGCCTTGCAGTTCAGTTGGAGTTAGTCATGGACATAACCGCACGGAAATAGGCCCTTCAGCCCAACCTGTCCTTGCCCGACCCAAATGTCTCAACTAAGTTAGTCTCATTTGCCAGGATTTGACCCAAATCCCTCGAAACCTTTCCTATCCATCCACCTATCCAAGTGCTTCATTTAATTTAGAGCTACAGCACGGAAGCAGGCCCTTCGGCCCACCGAGACCGTGCCGCCCAACAATCCCCACACACTAGCACTACCCTACACACACTAGGGACAATTTACACTTTCACAGAAACCAGTCAATCTACAAACCTGTTCATCTTCAGATTCTGGGCGGAAACCGGAGTACCTGGAGAAAACCCACTCAGCTCATGAGGAGAACGTACAAACTCCGTACAGACATCACTTGTAGTCAGGATGGAACCCGGGACTGTGGCGCTGCGAGGCAGCAACTCTACCGCTGCGCCACTGTGATCTTTAAATATTATTGCACCGACCTCAACCACTTCCTCAGGCAGCTCGTTCCAAACCCACTGTGAAAAAGTTACCTCCCCCAGGCTCCTATTACATCTTTCCCCTCTCACCTTGCAGCCTGTGGCCTCAATTTCTCGAATCCCCTACTCTGGAGAAAATTCTCTATGCCTTCAACTGCTATTCCCTTCATGATTTTGTAGATCTCCATAAGATCACCCCTCAGCCTCCTGCACTCCAAGGAATAAAGTCCTACCTCTCTCTGCAGCTCAGGCCCTCGAGCCCCGATAGCATCCTCGTAAATCTCCTCCACATTCTTTCGAGCTTCATGGCATGTTTCTTACAACAGGCAGGGTGACGAAAACTGAACATAATTGCAAAGGTGGCCTCACCAACGTCTTTGTAGAAAAATTGCTTTCTCATCTTCAGACTTCTCTGTACATGTTCTCCAGCGAGTGTTGACCGGTCTGAAGAAGGGTCTCGACCCAACACGTCACCCATTCCTTCTGCCCAGAGATGCTGCCTGAGTTACTCCAGCTTTTTGTGTCCATCTTCTTCTAAATGCTGTTGTACCTACCTCAACTACCTCCTTTGGCAGCTCTACCCACCACCCTGAGTGAATACGTTGCCCCTCAGGTTCCTGGGAAATCTTTCCCCCCTCTTAAATGTAATTGTCCCATTTCCTTAGTTTTCACCAGTCTGAAGAAGGGTCTCGACCCAAAACGTCACCTATTCCTTCGCTCCATAGATGCTGCCTGCCCCGCTGAGTTTCGCCAGCATTATTGTCTACCTTTGATTTTTCCAGCATCTGCAGTTCCTTCTTAAATAAAAAAAACTACACGTGATTACAATCAAGCCGTCCACAGAGTACAGATGAAGGATAAAGGGTATAATCGTAAAGGACCTGTCCGACTTGCGTGTCCTTGACACGCAAAATTACGCGACCTCGTCATCGCGTTGAGGCGCACGGGCATCGTATGGCCGCGCGGGGCCGGTCCCATTGAGAAGTGCGCAAGGGTATGTAGTTGTGCTCGATATCGCGCGGCGCTCCGAAATTTTGTAGCAAACAAAATCTTCACGCTCCAACGGCCTGTCGCGTAACTGACGGCCAAAGTGGGACAGGCCCAAGACCCTAGCGCGATGCAAGGTCTCACCTCCAACAGCAGCAGAAGCAGGCAAACGATCGCCGAGCTCGGCCTGGGGCTCACGGCCGTTGCGGTCCGGATCCGCCCCCACTTCTACCACCAGTGTGGGGCCAAGATAATTGAAGATGGACACAAATTGCTGGAGTAACTCAGCGGGACCGGCAGCATCTCTGGAGAGAAGCAATGGGTGAGGTTTCGGGTCAAGACCCTTCTTTCAGACTGAAGAAAAGTCGTGACACGAAACATCTTTCCTTCTCTCCAGAGATGCTGCCGGTCCCGCTGAGTTACTCCTGCATTCTGTGTCCATCTTCAAATGACATCACGCGCTCCAGACGGCTGTGTGGGCGCTTGAAATTGCGCGCGACCTGCGAGCCCATGAGGTCACGTAATTAGCGTGCCAAGGACACGTAAGTGAGACAGGAGCTTAAGTGCAAGATAAAATCCAGTAAAGTATGATTAAAGATAATTCAAGGGTCTCCAATGCGGTAGATGGGAGGTCAGGACCGCTCTCTGGCTGGTGAGAGGACGGTTCAGTTGCCTGATGACAGCTGAGAAGAAACTGTCCCTGAATCTGGAGGTGTGCTTCTTCAATCTTCTGTGTCTCTTGCCTGACGGGAGAGGGGAGAAGAGGGAGTGGCCGGGGTGAGACTGGTCTTTGATTATGCCGCTGGCCTTGCCGGGGCTGGTACATCGCACGGTCTAACGCACCAGGGGCTGAATCTGCTGGAAAATGAGTGCAGAAGTTTCCATTACGTGGCACACTCTCTGCGAGTCTGGGAGGGAGAGTGGATCCACGGCACTCCATGAAAAAACACACCAAATTACTTCCAAACCACAAGCTGGGCTTCCTTTCAGCTTGGATTACTTACAAACAGCAGAACTGGCGGGTTCTCTGACTCGAGGGCCTTGGGCAGAGAGAGAGAGCTACACACGGGCACTCCCACCCCTGGCTACCGGTGGTACCGCTGGCATCAGTAACGATATACTGGGGGGTTCACTCTGTGACCACCCTCGACTGCACTGTCGAGGGGGCTGGTTCACCAACGTCTACAGGCGCGCCTTAGAGAGCTTTTTATCGGGAAGCATCACGGCTCGGTTTGGGAACAGCACCGTCCACGACCGCAAGAAATTGCAGAGAATTGTGGACGCAGCCCAGACCATCACACACACACAAATCAACCTCCCTACCACTGACTCCATTTCTACCTCATGCTGCCTCGGCAAGGCCAGCAGCATAATCAAGGACGAGTCGCACCCTGACCACTCCCTCTTCTCCCCTCTCCCATTGGGCAAAAGGTACAGAAGTGTGAAAACGCACACCTTCAGATTCAGGGACAGTTTCTTCCCAGCTGTTATCAGGCAACTGAACCATCCTACCAACAACTAGAGATCCGTAGTCAGGATCAAACCCGGGTCTCTGGCACTGTGAGGCAGCAACTCTATCGTTGCGCCACCCCTAAACTAAACTAAACCTGGGGGTCCAGGACAAGGGGTCACAGCTTAAGGATAAGGGGGAAATCCTTTAGGACCGAGATGAGAAGGACTTTTTTCCACACAGAGAGTGGTGTGTCTCTGGAACTCTCTGCCACAGAGGGTAGTTGAGGCCAGTTCATTGGCTATATTTAAGAGGGAGTTAGATGTGGCCCTTGTGGCTAAGGGGATCAGAGGGTATGGAGAGAAGGCAGGTACGGGATACTGAGTTGGATGATCAGCCATGATCATATTGAATGGCGGTGCAGGCTCGAAGGGCCGAATGGCCTACTCCTGCACCTAATTTTTTATGTTTCTATGTTTCTAAACTAGTGATAGGAAGTAACGGCAGATGCTGGTTTACACCAAAGACCCAAAGTGCTGGAGTAACTCGGAGGGTCTGGCAGCATCTCTGGAGAAAAAGGTGGGTGACATTTCGAGTCAGAGCCCCGTTTCAGACTTCTTCAATGGAAGAGAGATGAGCTTGCGTGATTGTTTGGGCCGCATCCGCAACGTGGATGGAACTGTTCCCAAACCATTGCTGCGATGCACCCCAATAAAATACGATACAACGGCACGTCATTTATCCCAGGAGGGAAACTGGTCTCCGGGGATAAATAAAGTTCTATTGTCTCGCACGTCCCCAACAACTCTCACCAACTTCTACAGATGCGCCGCGTAAATATTTTATCGGGATGCATCGCAGCAATGGGTCAGGAACAAGTCCATCCAAGACCGCAAGAAATTGCAGAGAATTGTGGACACAGCCCAGACCATCACACAAGCCAACCTCCCTTCCATTGAATGAAGAAGGAACTGCAGATGCTGGAAAATCGAAGGTGGACAAAAGCGCTGGGGAAACTCAGCGGGTGCGGCAGCATCTATGGAGCGAAGGAAATAGGCAACGTTTCGGGCCGAAACCCCTTCTCCAGCCTGGCAACATAATCAGTCTGAAGAAGGATTCCAGCCCGAAACGTTGCCCATTTCCTTCGCTCCATAGATGCTGCTGTACCCGCTGAGTTTCTCCAGCACTTTTGTCCACCTCCCATCCATTGAAGAGGTTTGAAAAAGGGTTCTGACCCGGAATGTCACCCAGCCTTGTCTCCAGGACATGCTGAACTTCCTACGGTTCGTAAGGAGGTCGAGGCGCCGGTGGACTTCCTTACCCCACCTTCCACGTGGCTGGACCAGGACAAGTTGTTGGTGATATTTATTTATTTATTGCCAAGAACCTGAAGCTTTCGACCATCTCTACTTTGGCATTGTCAATGTATATCGGGCCGTGTGTGTACCACTTCCCTTCCTGAAGTCAATCAACCGACCTGATCTCCCGGTTACCGGGCACTTTAATTCTCCTGTGTTAAAGAAGGAACTGCAGATGCTGGAGAATCGAGGGTTACACAAAAGTGCTGGAGAAACTCAGCGGGTGCAGCAGCATCTAAGGAGCGAAGGAGATAGGCGACGTTTCGGGTCGAGACCTTAATTCTCCTTCCCATTCCTTCACAGACCACTCTGTCCTCGGCCTCCTCCATTGTCAGAGTGAGGCTAAACGCAAATTGGAGGAACAGCACCTCATATTTCGCTTGGGCAGCTTACAGCCCAGTGGTATGAAAATTGATTTCTCTCACTTCAGGTAGCCCCGACATTCCCCCTCTCTCTCTATCCCTCCCCCACCCAACTCGCACCAGCTTCTAGTTTTCACCCAACCAACAGCTAACAATGGCCCGTTTCTTTTATCATCGTTACTTTTTTGCACATCTTTCATTCATTGTTCTTTATCTCCCCACACCACTGTCTATATCTATATCTCTCCTTTCCCTTATCCCTAACTATTCTGAAGAAGGGTCTCGAGCCAAAACGTCACCCATTCCTTCTCTCCAGAGATGCTGCCTGTCCCGCTGAGTTACGCCAGCATTTTGTGTCTATCTTCTGTTAAATGCTGTTGCAGTACCTGCTTCAACTACCTCCTTTGGCAGCTCTACCCTCCAGCCCCGAGTGAATACGTTGCCCCTCAGGTTCCTGGGAAACCTTTCCCCTCTCACCTTAAACCCATGACCCTCTAGTTCCGTGCTGTCTGGGTGATCTCTGCTTGAATGTCACAGAGACAAAAATATTAGTTTAGTTTAGTGATATGATTTAGTTTAGTCCAGTGAAACAGGCCCTTCGGCCCATAGAGACCGCGCCAACCCACGATCCCTGCACATCTACACTATCCCATACACACTAGGGACAATTGACATTTAAACTAAGCCAATTAGCCTACAAACCTGTACGTCTTTGGAGTGTGTTGGGGGGGGGGATACCGAAGATCCAGAGAAAACCCACTGCGCAGCCACTTGTTGCAGTCTTTCAATGAACAATTTAAATAATCACAAGTTATTGGAGTAGAATTAGGCCATTCGGCCCATCAAGTCTTCTCTGCCATTCAATCACGGCTGATCTCTGCCTCCTAGTCCCATTTTCACGCCTTCTGTCCATAACCCTTGACACCCGTTCCAATCAAGAATTTGTCCATCTCTGCTTTAAAAATATCCACTGACTTGGCCTCCACAGCCCTCTGTGGCAATGAGTTCCACAGATTAACTACCCTCGGACCAAAGAAGTTCCTCCTCGCCTCCTTTCTAAAAGAGCGGCCCTTAATTCTGAGGCTGTGGCCTCTGGTCCTGGACTCTCCCACAAGTGGAAACATCCTCTCCATATCCACTCTATCTGTGCCGTTCACTATTCTGCAAGTTTCAATGAGGATCCCCCCCCCCCCCCCCCCTCAACCTTGTAAACTCCAGCGTATACAGGCCTAGCGCCGTCAACCGCTCATCATATGCTAACCCACACATTCCTGGAATTATTCTTGTAAATAAAACTGGTCCATAATGACACGAGCCCTGATTTATATCTCAGACAAACAAACTGCAGATTTCATAACGAAGAACACTGCCTTGTGATAAATATTGGGAAGGAATGTGGATAATTAAATCGCAGCAAGGCAAAGGCTCAACTCCAGTGGAAATCAGAGCAATAATGTGCATTCCCATCTCACTGCCACTCCCACCACTAATCTCACCCTAAAAAACCACGTCTGCCGCGCTCAAAAGGCTTTTGTCATCAACAAGTTAATGCCCTCAATATTGTGCTAATCCCCGACTCCGACTGTGTGAGTGTGACTGTTTCTGTTGTAGCAACGTGTTGCAGTTTGTGGCCACACACGGCACTGGATGCGTCAAAGAGTCAGGCCCTTTGGCCCATCGAGTCCGTGCCCATCACCCATATACTAGTTCTATTCTACACACCAGGGACAATTTACAGAAGCCAATTGAGAGAGAGAGACAGAGAGAGACAGAGAGAGACAGAGAGAGACAGAGAGAGACAGAGAGAGACAGAGAGAGACAGAGAGAGACAGAGAGAGACAGAGAGAGACAGAGAGAGACAGAGAGAGACAGAGAGAGACAGAGAGAGACAGAGAGAGACAGAGAGAGACAGAGAGAGACAGAGAGAGACAGAGAGAGACAGAGAGAGACAGAGAGAGACAGAGAGAGACAGAGAGAGACAGAGAGAGACAGAGAGAGACAGAGAGAGACAGAGAGAGACAGAGAGAGACAGAGAGAGACAGAGAGAGACAGAGAGAGACAGAGAGAGACAGAGAGAGACAGAGAGAGACAGAGAGAGACAGAGAGAGACAGAGAGAGACAGAGAGAGACAGAGAGAGACAGAGAGAGACAGAGAGAGAGAGAGAGAGAGAGAGAGAGAGAGAGAGAGAGAGAGAGAGAGAGAGAGAGGCGGTGGGGAGGTAGAGAGAGAGAGAGAGGGAGGTGGGGAGATACGTGTACAGATACGTGTTAAGGGAATAACATCTAGTGCAAGGTAAAGCCAGCAAAATAGACAATAGACAATAGGTGCGGGTGTAGGCCATTCGACCCTTCGAGCCAGGCTGATCATCCCCAATCAGTACCCCGTTCCTGCCTTCTCCCCATATTTTTAAGAGCCCCATCTAGCTCTCTCTTGAAAGCATCCCGAGAACCTGCCTAAATCCGATCAAGGTTAGCCAGAGGGACATCAAAGAGGTAGATAGTAGTACAGGACCGATCTCTGGTCGTGGTAGGATGGTTCAGTTGCTTGATAACAGCTGGAAGAAACTGTCTCAAAATCTGGAGGTGTGCGTTTTCACACTTCTACACCTTTTGCCTGATGGGAGAGGGGAGAATAGGGAGTGGCCAGGGTGTGACTGGTCCTTGATTATGGTGCTGGCCTTGCCGAGGCAGCGTGAGGTATAAATGGAGTCAATGGAAGGGAGGTTTGTTTATGTGATGGTCTGGGCTGCGTCCACAATTCTCTGCAATATGTTGACGGGAAGGGGACCACATTTTATCTCCCGACATCAGACGTCTCAATACAATCGAACCACCAGCTTGGCAAAGCGTGACCGATATTTTCCCCTTGCATCAGACTCCAACGCTGGGCTATAATTGCAGGTCACTGGGATACTGAACCAGCACGGAGCGTTTCCAGCCGTTGTGCTGCACTCGCATGCAAAGGGCTTGCTTCACATTCCCTTACACTGGGCCACAGCCAGCACCACCTTCCAATGCACAATTACTGCAGCACCAGCAGCCGACAATCCTTCCAATTGGTTCCAATCACCATTCCCAGATTTATTCTTGACTGCCTCAGAAAGGCGGCCAACCTGGCCAAAGATCCAGAGGTTCTTTCGGAGCATCCACCAGGCTTTCAGTCTCAGTCTGTCTCAGAGTCTCTCAGCCTCAGCAGCTCAGTCTCTCAGACTGTCTCTGTCTCTCAGTGTCTCACTCTCTCTCCGTCTCTCCCTGTCTGTCTCCCTCCCCGTCTGTGTGTCTCTCTCTGTCTCTCTCTCTGACTCTCTCTCTCTCTCTGACTCTCTCTCTCTCTGACTGACTCGCTCTCTGACTCTTTCTCCCTCCCGCTGTCCCTGTGTCTCTCTCTCCCTCCCCCCCCCCCCCCCCCCCCCCAAGTCGGTTCAGGATACCACATTCCCGAGTGAATGAGTGGAACATCGGCCAGATTCTGCCCCGTGAGCTTTGGTCAAACACCATCCCCAAGAGACTGGAGTGAAGCCAGCGCTCCAAATAAGCATTCCCCCGCTTGTTATTACCCTGTTCCCACACACACACACACACTTAAACACTTTCCAGATCAAAGGCTTCATTTCAGCTTCCTGCCATTCACAGATAATGTCCACACTATTGCCGCAGTTGGCCGAGATCCTGCCGGCTCCTGCAGGTCCCTCCTGCTCAGAGACCCTACACTGGAGCCCACTCAACAGCCACTTGTCTCCCTGTCCCCGCATCCCCTCTCTGTGCTCCATCTCCCCACCCCATCTCTGCATCCATCCATCCATCCTCTATCCCCAATGCCACTCCTGTCTCTCCCCAATGCCACTCCTGTCTCTCCCCTCCCCTCTCACGCCCCCTCTCTGTGCCCCCTCGGCCCACCCCATCTCCCTCCCCACCCCCCCACCCCCACTCCCTCCCTTTTCACACTCCTTCCTCCTTCTCTTCCACTACCTCATCCCAACCTTGTGCCCTCCCCACTGCCCTCTCTCCCCCTCCATGCCTGCCCTCCCATCCACCAGTTTCTCCCAAGGGCTGAGATTTGGGAGATAAAGTGCTGGAGTCAGTCAGCCTCTGGGGAACATGAATGGGCAACATTTCAGGCTGGGACCATTCATGGTGCTGCCTGTCCCACTCAGTTACTCCAGCATTTTGGGGGGGGGGGGGGGGGGGGGGGGGAGTTTTCCCCATAAACCAGCACCTGCAGTTCCTTATATTGCATTTTATCTTTATTATTGTAGCTAGGTACAGTGAAAAGCCGTGTCTGGCACGACTTTAGAGATACAGCGTGCAAGCAGGCCCTTCGGCCCACTGAGTCTGTGCCGACCAGTGATCTTCCCGCACAATAACACAATCCTACACACTAGGGGCAATTTACAATTTTACCAAAGCCAATTAACTTATCTTTGGAGCGTGGGGGAAATAACCGGAGCACCCGGAGAAAACCCACGCGGTCACAAGTGGAATGTACAAACTTGGTACACGCAGGCACCTGTGGTCAGGATCGAACCCGGGTCTCTGGTGGTGCGATGCAGCAATCTCATTGTTCTGTCTGGGACACACGACAATAAAACGCTCTCGACACCACTGTGCCGCCCCAAAACATGCTATCCAATCAGATGAGAAAATACCAGACATCTACAACCCAATTAAACTCGAGTCCCTGTCCCTGTTTCCCTGATCCCTGACCAGTCTGAGGAAGGGTCTCGACCCGAAACGTCGCCCATCTCCTTCGCTCCTTAGATGCTGCTGCACCCGCTGAGTTTCTCCAGCTTTTTGTGTAACCCTTAAACTCGAGTCCAATAGGTAGAGCAATGGGGAAGGTACAGAGTGCAGAATATAGTTCTCAGCATTGTAGTGCACCAGTTCCATCAACAAAGTCCAATGTCCACAATGGGGTAGAGGTGAATCGGACAGTAGCCTGGTTTATGGATGGGATTTAGAAGTGGGATCTTTGGCACAACATGAACTGAAAGGTTTAAATTCACTCAGGCCCAACGTTGGTCCCTAAACAGTTAAACACTTGGCCTGAGTCCTGGCTCGTTCATTCCTCAGTATATATCTTGGTATCTTGCAAACCACAGACTCTCACCATTTTTTACATCAACTCTGCCAAATCGCCACACATTGGAGCGGATGCCGACGGCCCACATCTCACAGTATCCCTGGCAGCGGGAGTGAAAGCTAAGCTCCCCGGGGGGAAAGCGACTGGACTCAGACCTGGTCAGTGGGAATAGTCTCGGACTCGGTGCCAAGCTGCGTGTCTGCGGGAATGTTGCACAATAACTCCACTGACATTCCACATCCGTCAGCTACCCCTCCTCCCTCTCCCCCGCCCTCACCCCCGCACAAGCCCACGCCCAGCTGCTCCCCACTGACACAATGCAAACGCTTCCTCACCTCCTGGAACACAGCCACTACTAACATCACCGCTCATCCACTCCGTGGCTGTGCACGTATGTACATGATGCACACGTGTACACTCAGGCACACATACACACACACACATGCACACACACACATACACACACTCACATCTAGGCAAGGTTCACACACACACACACACACACACAGGCAGACACACCAAACACACACTCACATCTAGGCAAGGTTCACACACACACACACACACACAGGCAGACACACCAAACACACACTCACATCTAGGCAAGGTTCACACACACACACACACAGACACTTCTTTAGGCAGAGGGTGTTGAATCTGTGGAATTATTTGCCACAGAAGGTTCTGGAGGCCAAGTCAATACATATCTTTAAGGCAGAGATAGATAGATTCTTGATTAGTGTGGGCGTCAGGGATTATGGGGAGAAGGCAGGAGAGTGGGCTCGTGAGGAAGAGATAGATAAGCCATGATTGAATGGTGGAATAGGCTTGATGGGCCGAATGGCCTAATTCTACTCCTATCACTTATGACACACAGCCAAATCTACCAACACCTTCAGACACACCCACACAGAGTCACATACGTTATTCCCTTTATCATGTATCTGCCCAATTGTAAGCATGTATTGGCTTTCCACTGGCTGGTTAGCACACAACAAAAGCTTTTCACTGTACCTCAGTACACGTGCCAACACACACACACACACACAATAGACACAAAGGATACACATGCGGGCTCAGACAGAGACTCTGTGACACACAGTGGCAAGCAACCCGACTACAGAGATACAGTGCGGAAACAGGCCCTTCGGCCCACCAAGCCCGTGCCGACCAGCGATCACCCCGTACACTAGCACCATCCTATACACGAGAGACAAGTGACATTTTTTACCAAAGCCAAATAAACTACAAGCCTGTATGTCTTTGGAGTGTGTGAGCAAACCGGAGCACCCGGAGAAAACCCACGCAGGTCACAGGGTGAACGTACAAACTCTGCACAGACAGCACCCGTAGTCAGGATGGAACACAAGTTTATGGCGCTGACGTGCGGGTTTGCAGGTGGCCGCTGTAAATTGCCCCTAGTGTGGAGGGAACGGACGAGAAAGTGGGATATCAGGTGTGGGTGAATTATTCTGAAGAAGGGTCCCAACACGAAACGCCACCCATCCTTTTTCTCCAGAGATGCTGCCTAAACTGCTGAGTTACTCTAGCACTTTGTGCCTGTCTTTTGTGAATGGCCGGCCGCTGGTCAGTGCGAACTCGGTGGGCTGAAGGGCCTGTTTCCAAACTGCAGATGCTGGACTTTAGACTTCAGAGATACAGCACGGAAACAGGCCCTTCAGCCCACTGAGTCCGTGCCGACCAGCGATCATCCCATGCACTGGTGCTATCCTACTGAGGTTACAACAGAAAACGCTGGCAACGTACAGCTTGCCAGTCAGCGTCTGTGGAGATGTTGGGACAGTTTGTTAACCAAGCCTGTATCAAAGGGTTCTGATAAGTGGAGGGGTTGGGCTGAGAGATATTAATAGGAAACAGGCCACTCTGCCCCTCATCCTTGTTCCGCCATTTACAGAGGGGAGGGTTGATTCCTTGTACCCAGCGTAATGAACCTTTAAAGCTTGCAACGCGTTGTGCATCCACACACCACACCGCAGTTGCTGCCTTACAGTTCCAGAGACCTGGGTTTCATCCGGGTGCTGTCTGTACGGAGTTTGCACGTTCTCCCAGACAGTGACTGCGTGGGTTTCCTCCCAGACACCAAATGTATGCAGTTTTTTAGGCCGATTGTCGGTCTCCACATTGGAGCTCCGCCCGTGGCCTCCACGACAGAGCTCCACCCATGGCCTCCACGACGGAGCTCCGCCCGTGGCCTCCACGACGGAGCTCCGCCCGTGGGCTCCATGACGGAGCTCCACCCGTGGCCTCCACGACGGAGCTCCGCCCGTGGGCTCCACGACGGAGCTCCACCCATGGCCTCCACCCGTGGCCTCCACGACAGAGCTCCGCCCGTGGCCTCCACGACGGAGATCCGCCCGTGGCCTCCTCATCCAATAGTAAATCTATGTGCACACGGTAGCACTTCCATGTGCGACTTACAGTACGTAACATCTGACTTGCGCGAGGCTCCACAGAACATAACCCTTATGCAAGTCAGAGAGCGTGTGTACTGTGTATTCGTGCAGAGTGTGACGATCAGCTGCTGAATCATGTTGAGTGCAGCCACTTCCCAGCCTCATGAATAAGGTGCTGCAAGCCTTTGACACGATGCCAATATTTGCATGGAATCGCCTTCCGCTGCATTCCAACTCACCCACAAACAGATCGTGACTAGATGCCAGCTCAGCGAGTGACGCTACTGCACACACTGGCTAGGTCCCCGTCAACCTGGAGCTCTGGGCACTGAATGGGCTGAACATACACAGCATTTAAAAAAATATTTATCACACTATATATAAAGTCACAGAAACGTTAACACTGTGACATGATGGCAGAGTTGCTGCCTGAAAGGTTTGATCCCGACTACAGGTGCTGTCTGTACGGAGTTTGTACGCTCTCACCGTGTCCTGCGTGTGTTTCCTCCGGGTTAGCTGCTAAACTAAACCAAAATTAAAGCACTCCATCTGCTCCATCACACAGCGTAGGGTGTGCTGGCCTTCATCGTTCGAGTCACTGAGTATAAGGGGCATGAAGTCACGATGCAGCTATGTAGGACTTTGCTTAGGATTTGGGTTGTAGTTGGGCAGTTTGGTCACCCCATTACAAAAGTTTGGAGAGGGTGCAGAAGAGGTTTACCGCGATGCTGCTTGGATTAGACGTTTAGCTAGAAGAAGAGGTTGGGCAAACTCCAGGAGCAGAATTAGGCCATTCGGCCCATCAGGTCCACTCCGCCATTCAACCATGGCTGATCTATCTTTCCCTCTCAACCCCATTCTCCTGCCTTCTCCCCGTACCAGTCAAGAATCTATCCACAGTATCTCTGCCTTAAAAATATCCAACGACTCTGCCTCCACAGCCGTCTGTGGCAATGAATCCCACAGATTCGGCACCCTCCGGCTAAAGAAATTCCTCCTCATCTTCTTTCTAAAGGAACGTCTTCTTATTCTGGTCCTCGACTCTCCCACTGGTGGAAACATCCTCTCCACGCCCACTCTGTCCAAAAACTTTTCTCTGGAGTGTTGGAGGCCGAGGGGAGACTCGACAGAACTACAGAATATTATACAAGAGGCATAAATAGGGTAGACAGTGAAAACCTTTCCCCCCCAGAATGAAAATGTCAAAGACTAGATTTAAAGTGAGAGGGGTGAAGTTTAAAGGAGATGTGCGGGGCATGTTTTTTTTTTAATGCAGAGGGTGGTGGGTGCCTGGATCGCGCTGCCGGGGGTGCGGTGGAGACAGACACAGTAGTGCTGTTTAAGATGCTTGTAGACAGGCGCATGGCTGTGCAGGGAATGCAGGGGTATGGGCCATATGCAGGCAGTGGAGAGGAGTCTAACCTGGCATCATGTTCCGTGCGGACATAGTTGGGATGAGTGCCCTGTGCTTGAGTGGGGCAGCAGACAAATAATATCCTGCACAATTTCTCCCCCGCCAGATTCGGGACCAGCCTCTTCACCCCTCTGTGATCAGGCTTCTTGTACGACCCCTCCACAAGCGGGCACGGACCCAATATGCCACCTACAAAGTGGATCCACCCCTCTCTCAGTCCCCGTAATGACAGACTGGTCCAACCCGGTCATTCCTCCTCCTCCCCCTCCTCCCCGCTCCCGTCCGGCAAGAGGTACAGGAGCTTGACAGTGCACACCACCAGGCTCAGGAATAGCTGCTTCCCCTCTGTTATCAGGCTTCTGAACAGCCCTTTCACAAGCTAGGGTACTGTTGGATTCACCTCTACCCCATTGCGGACATTGGACTTTGTCTCTGGAACTGCTGAGAACTATATTCTGCACTCTGTATCTTCCCCTTTGATCTACCTATTGACCTCGAGTCTGACTTGACTGTATTTAGGTATCGTATTATCTGATGTGGTTGGATAGCGTGCAAACAAATGCTTTTCACTGTACCTCAGCACATGTGACAATAATAGACCTTGACCTAAACTATTCCCTTGTCTCCCCTCTCCCATTGGGCTGAAGATAAAGGTTTGAAGCACATACTACCAGATTCAGGAACAGCTTCCTATCCAGTCTACTGAATGGCCCTCCGTAAGCCAGAGTGCAGCCCCGATCTTCCAACCTACCTCATTGCACACCCTGCACTTTTTTAATTTAAATCTGCACTGTCTCTGCGTCAGTAACGCTATAATACTGCAAAACTATATTCTGTACTCTGGTATTTTTCTCTTTGCATTGCCTGCTGTGCTTATGTATGGATAGATTGTGCTCATTGAGAGTAATTTGGCTGTTTAACACAAAGTTTGTCATTGTAGCCCAGTGCAGCGGACAATAATAAGCCAATACTAACGTTATCTGGAGACACAAGGAAACTTGCAGAGAACACAAAATGCTGCCGTAATTCCATGGGTGAGGCAGCGTCTATGGAGGATTCGGATAAACGACGCAACTAGTACCGTGGGCCTTCTCCACACCGCCTTGTGGCTAAGACCGAAGACTTTGCAACTCCCTTCTGAATGTCTGAATCCCTCCCAAGTTGTGGCCGATGGGCAGACTCAAGGGCAAGGAACGTGTGGACAAGTGTCTCCGTGACGCTCCTGTGGCCACGTCACAACATGGAACAAGCACGCACACGCAGGATCTGGCTGCAGAGCTCATTACACACAGACTCCATCTCCAGAGGCCTGGAGTTGATGGGCCTTCCCAGAGTTTCCAGGATACAACTCTGCCCCACTCTTAACAGGGGGAGGAGGGGGGGGAGAGGGAGGGGGGGAGAGGGAGGGGGTGGGAGAGGGAGGGGGTGGGAGAGGGAGGGAACACATTCCCACAGGCAGTAAACAAGTTAACGGCCAAAGCCGATGCACTCATTGATCTTAACATCACGATCATCAGATCATAAGAGATAGGAGTAGAGTTAGGCCATTCGGCCCATCAAGTCTACTCCGCCATTCAATCATCGCTGATCAAATCTCTCCCTCCTAACCCCATTCTCCTGCCTTCTCCCCATAACCCCTGATGCCCGTACTAATCAAGAATCTATCTATCTATCTCTGCCTTAAATACACTGACTGACGTGGCCTCCAGGGCCCATGATCCCATGATTATAGCCTATGATCTATGCATGCAGGCATTTATAGGATCAGCTCACACCTAGGGAGGAATGATTTAACGACCCCCTCTAAACAGCACCCAGGCCAACAGGGAGCATCTATACTGCGATTGTGTTCGCTGCCAGCCTCGTTTCTTTCAAATGTCACATCGTAAAAGGTTAAGAGTGGCGATAAATGCGGACCAGGGGGTCTGAGCAGCAGTTAGCAGAAACAGGCTAATGCATCTGCCTCCGTCTCTCACTCCTGGGACAAGCAGCATTGTACTGGGCCAGGCCAGGCCCTTGCTTCATCGAAATGTGTCGAACCTCACCCCCCTTTGATGTCTCCTTTTCACACCTTACACTTCCTTATCTCTGTGCCTCCTTCTCCCCTGACTCCCAGTCTGAAGAAGGGTCGCCCGTTCCTTCTCTCCAGAGATGCTGCCTGTCCCGGTGAGTCACTCGGGCCCATCCCTGCTTCATTGATCGGTCACCGGGCCTCAAACTGAGAATTTAAGAAATCGTGTGTCCCCTTGCACCAAGATCAGGATTTGTTTACAGACTTGGAGGTTGCAGGATGGGGCCGGAATATGTCGACTCTCTGCACGCCGCCCCAGAAGAGGATGTATTGTACTTGCGTGATGTGAGAGTGTAGTATTTAGTTTAGAGATACAGGCCTTTCAGCCCACCGAGTCCGCGCCGACCAGCGATCCCCGTACACTAACACTATCCTACACACACGAGGGACAACCTACAATCTTTACCGAAGCCAATTAAATCTGCAAACCTGCACGTCTTTGGAGTGTGGGAGGAAACCGGAGCACCCTGGAGAAAACCCACCAGGTCACAGAGAGAACTCCTTACAGACATCAACCGTAGAAGATCGAAGCCGGGGCCCTGGCACAGAGGCGGCAACTCTACCGCTGCGCCATTGTGCTACCCTGACTGGATAGTACGCAGAACAAGCTTCTCACCGTATCTTAGTACTTCACCATTCAATCCTGACATATCTATCTTTCTCTCTCAACCCCGTGCTCCTGCCTTGTCTCCATAATCTTTGACAAATTTAAAAAAAATCAAGAATCTATAAATCTCTGCTTTAAAAATACCCAATGACTTCCCTTCACTGCTGTCTCTGCCATTGAATTCCACAGATTCACTACCCTGTGACTAAAGAAATTCCTTCTCATCGCCTTTCTAAAGGTACGTCCTTGAATTCTGAGGCTGTGACCTCTGGTCCTAGACTCACTCTCCCACTAGTGGAAACAGCCTTTCACTATTCTGTATGCTTCGATGAGGTCCCCCCCTCACTCTTCTAAACTCCAGTGAGCACAGGCCCAGTGCCGACAAACGCTCATCATAGGTTAACCCACTCATTCCTGGGATCATTCTCGAAAACCTCCTCAGGACCATCTCCAGAGCCAGCACATCCTTCCTCAGACATGGGGCCCCAAAACTGCTCACAATGCTCCAAATGCAGCCTGATCAGTCTCTTACATCCCAGGGTGTGTTTACTTCTGTAGTCTGGCCAGGTTATTGGAAATGGCCCTGCATTGCCATCTCCCCCTGCCTCCCCCCTCCCTAGATAGCATGCCCAGTGAAGGAGGGACTCGGCGTGGGGGGGGGGCCGAGAATGATACAATATAATTCTATTTATCCCAAGAGGGAAATTAATCTGCCAACAGTCAGAAAATTACTGTGAGAAATCAAAATTAAATTGACGAGAGGAGAGGATTGGGGATGTGCAAAGATTGGGGGAGGGGGGGAAGGGAGTCAGTCTACCCCACGACAGACGGGGGGGGGGGGGGGGGGGGGGAGTTGTACAGTTTGACAGCCACAGGGAAGAAGGATCTCCTGTGGCGTTCTGTGCTGCATCTTTGGTTGAACCAGTCTGTTGCTGAAGGTGCTCCTCAGGTTGACCAGTGTGTCATGGAGGGGGTGAGCTCTATTGTCCAGGATGCTCCGCAGTTTGAGGAGCATCCTCCCCCTCCAAGACCAACCTCCCGTGACTCCAAGCTCACCCCCAGGATGGAGCCAGCCTTCCTGATGAGCTTGTTGATCCTGTTGGCATCCTCTGTAGACCTAGCGGGGAGGGGGTGCCAGATAGAACAAAGAGGGACCATAGGGGAGGACTTTGCAGCGTTGTCGGTGCCCTGTGCATGGCGACTCTTGGCAAAACAAAGAATTTCGCTGTGATATGTCACATGTAATAATAAAGTATCAATTAATCATTCAATGGAAGGAATGGTATCAGGAGAAATAAATAACCAAGGGTGGAGCCCTCCCCTGTCTGTGTTTTGTAGGCTCGTAGCACAACACTGCAGCATAGGAACTAGTAGCAGTGATTAGAAGGATGGAACCGCAGATGCTGGTTTGAACCAAAGTTAGACACAAAATGCTGGAGTAACTCAACAGGACAGGCAGCATATCTGGAGAGTTAAAGAAGGAACTGCAGATGCTGGAGAATCGAGGTTACACAAAAGGCTGGAGAAACTCAGCGGGTGCAGCAGCATCTATCTCCTTCGCTCCTTAGATGCTGCTGCACCCGCTGAGTTTCTCCAGCCTTTTGTGTACCCAGCATCTCTGGAGAGATGGAACGGGTGATGTTTCAGGTCGAGACCCTTCTTCAGGCCAGTTCTGTGGGGCAGGAGCAGGCAAATATAATGGGTCTGCCAGGGCAGTCTGTGTGTCTTTACAGGAATTAATAAACTGTGCTTGTACAGAACCTCTCTGAGGCTAAACCTAACTGTAGTATTGTGCTGAGATTAACTACCTCAGTTAAGATTAACTAACAAGGCATCACCTCTAGCTAGACAACCATTTTGGGGGAAGAAGATGGAACAGGAAGTGTGGGGCTGTGGGAATAGATGGTCGGAGGATGTGGTCAGATCAGATCAGTTTAGTTTAAATGTCACGTGTGCTGAGGTACGTTGAAAAGCTTCTTGTTGCGCGCTATCCAGTCAGCAGAAAGACAATACATGATTACAATCGAGACATTCACAGTGTATAGATACATGATAAGGGAATAACGTTTAGTGCAAGGTAAAGCCTGCAAAGTCCGATCAAGGGCAGCCTGAGGATCACCAATGAGGTAGATAGTAGTTCAGCGCTGCTCTCTGGTTGTGGTAGGATGGTTTAGTTGGCTGATAACAACTGGGATGAAACTGTCCCTGGATCTGGAGGTGTGCGTTTTCACACTGATCGATACCTGTCTGGGAGAGGTTGCTTGGTGCTTGTCTGTGGGGGGGGGGGGGGGGGGTCATTGGTCAAGGGGTAGGTGTGAGGTGTCCGATAGTTGGCCTCTGGCCCTCAGCACAGTAGTAGTCTGAAGTAATTAGTTCCTTTTGTCCCACACCTTTGATTTTAAGCTCTGGCCTTTGAACCAACGTCTGCCTTTCAAACCAACCCCCCTTCCTCACCTGTGTCTACCCATCATGTGCCCTGCTTTGTCCTGCTTTGTCCCACCTCTCTCCCAGCTTTCCCTACACTCAGTTTGAAGAAGGATCCCAACCCAAAACATCGCCTATCCATGTTCTCCAGAGATGCTGCCTGACCCACTGAGTTACTCTGGCACTTTTTGTCTTGGAAGGAATGAATAAAACTGAAGGGTCTCAACCCGAAACGTCGCCTATCTCCTTCGCTCCTTAAATGCTGCTGCACCTGCTGAGTTTCTCCAGCTTTTTGTGTAATGCTCGTACAGAATCTCCCTTGGGTTAAGTGGGAGATATAAGGTAGGCACACAGAGTCTTTCACTCAGAACAGGGGATCGAGAACGAGAAGACACAAGTTTACTGTGAGAGAGGAATGATTTGATAGGAATGCTGAGGGGCATGTTTTCCCCCCCACAGATCGTGGTGGGTGTGTGGAATGAGCTGCCAGAGGAGGTGGCTGAGACAATCGCAACACTGAAGACATTTAGACAGGTACATGAATAGGGCATGTTTAGAGGAATATGGGCCAAATGCAGGCAGGTGTGACTAGTGTAGGTGGGGGCACATTGGGCCAAAGGGCCTGTTTCCACTCCTGTATGACCCTATGGCTCCTGAAAGCCCTTGGACAGGGCAGGTATATGGAGCAAACTGCCAGAAGAGGTAGTTGGGGCAGGTGCTATAGCAACATTTAAAGGATATTTGCACAGGTATGTGGATAGGAAAGGTTTACAGGAATGTGGACCAAATGGGACTGGTGTAGGTGGGTCATCTTGGTCAGTGTGGGCAAGTCGGGCTGAAGGGCCCGTTTCCATGCTGTATGGCCCCACATCGAACATACCTGCTGCATTGTGCTGGGATTCATGACCTGACACAAGGCCCCATCTCTGGCTAGATAGTCACGTCCATCCATCGCCACAGCCACCATTTATCACCCGCACAAGCCTAACCTTGTCACCTCTCCAACTGTCTCTCTCAGACAGTGTCACCCCAGGTGACTGAAAGTAAATTTAGAAAGAATGGATCCATGTAAACCAGATTTAAAAACTGAAGCAAGGAGAAGAGGCCACACGACTGGAACAGAAACAGCAGCAACAACCATCCATCCACTCAGCCCAAAGTCAGGCAAGGTGCATCAAACGTATACATTGGTGCCTTAGAAACATAGAAAATAGGTGCATACATTGCCTGCACCCTGCCAATAGTTCATTCAGTGCATGCACTATCCTCTCCAGTGCTCATTGTACCCAGTGTGCCATACACTCTATCACGATGCAACAATGCATCAATGTCCATGCAATACTGTACACTGCATTACCCTGTATGCAGGGTGCTACAAGTTACCCCATGTGTATACTGTTGCCTTACACTTAAATATTGTCCATACAATACTGTACACAATGTTACCCTGTGTACAAGATATCCTATGTATATATCATTGCCTTATACTTAAATACAGTCCATGCAATGGTGCCCCCAGTATTATGCTGCTCCCTGTGCATCGGATGTGTACATTGCTGCCCGATACTTCAATACAGAGTGTGTGATATTGTCACCATTGACACCCGGTATCCAGGAACCCATTGTGGATATTCTTGCGTTTGTTGGCTTATATTTAAATACAGTGCATGCAAACACGTATCTGGGGTGCCGCAAAGCATCCAATTGTGTATAATGTTGTGTTAATATATATATGTATGCAATACAGATCCGGTCTATCTGAGGTACCACAGTATGGAATGGAGAATGGGGTTGAGAGGGGCAGAATGAATGGCGGGGTAGACTTGATGGGCCGAATGCCCTAATGCTGCCCCTAGGACTTATGAACAGGAGTAGAATATTGTACTTGTACATGCAGTCGTGTATCCAATGCATCTGAAGTTCTACGTGTGTACACTGTTGTATTTTGTACCCGTGCTGTTGTTTCCCGTGTATATGTGGCGCTAGATGTTGTATTCGTACATGCAATATTCTATCAAGTGTGTCTGCAGAGCTACAGTGTATCTAACGCTGTGTTTGTGCGAGTGATATTGTACCCAGTGGGGGTGTGGCGCTACAATGTGTCCAATATGTAGCACGATTCAATGATACTTTCAATGAAGTGTGGCGTTTGTAGCTGCAACATTGTATTCACGGCACCTGGAGTGTGTCCAATTGTGTATAATATTGTGTTTGTATGCACAATGTAGTATCCGTGTAGATAGATGCAGGGGGCTCGGGCGCAGTAGCGTGTATGTTGTGGAGTCCCAGTCTGCTCCACTCCAGGCAGCTCAGCTCAGCTCAGCTCAGCTCTGCCGGGAGCGCCGAGCTGCTCCTTACCTTCCGCTCCTTCTCCTGGAAAGGCAGCACCGGCCACGGCATCTGGCCCACGAACTCCTGCCAGGGCTTGAGCTCCTCGTCGGAGCTGACGAACACCACCTCCAGCTTGTCGGCGTTCTCGCCCTGCTTGAAGCGGCCGTAGAAGTCGGCGAGCGCCGCGTTGAACTGCTGGCAGGGAGCGCTCCAGCTGCAGCCGAAGTACAGGGCGAGCAGGCGGCCGTCGGAGCCGAGCGGCGAGCTCTCCACCTCGGCTTGGTGCCGGTCCGTCAGCCGCTCCCCCAGGAGCTCGCACAGCGGCCCGGCCATGGCGGCGGGAGAGCAGAGAGAGGGGGGTCCGGAGACAGCCCAGCCTCGCCTCGCCTCGCCCAGCCTTCCCTCCTTCCCTCCCAGCCCGGGCTGCGCTGCTCCCCGCCCCGGACTGTGTGCAGCCTCCCTCCCTCCCTCCCGGCCCGCTCGCTCGCTCGCCAAATCTGAGCACCAGCACTCCTATTGGCCCCAGCAGCGAATTCCTCCTTCAACATTCAATGCCCACCCACTACCATCAACTCCAGTTCACAACTTTTGCAGCTCAGCCCTCCTCACTAGAGTGTAGGAGGCTGCTGGCTGACCGTACAGAGTTGTATACAATCATGGCACATAGATTACAGAGTCACACAGCGTGGAAAACAGACCCAACCAACATGCCCCATTACACTAGTCCCACTTGCCTTTACATAGAAACATAGAAATTAGGTGCAGGAGTAGGCCATTCGGCCCTTCGAGCCTGCACCGCCATTCAATATGATCATGGCAATGGTCCATATCCCTCCAAACCTGTTCTATCCATGAAGATGTCCCAATGTTTCTCAAACATTGTGATGGGCCTTGTTCATAAGTCAATGAAAGTAAGCATGCAGGTACAGCAGGCAGTGAAGAAAGCGAATGGCATGTTGGCCTTTATAACAAGAGGAGTCGAATACAGGAGCAAAGAGGTCCTTCTGTAGTTGTACAGGGCCCCAGTGAGACCACACCTGGAGTATTGTGTGCAGTTTTTGGTCCCCTAATTTGAGGAAGGACATTCTTGTTATTGAGAAAGTGCAGCGTAGGTTCACAAGGTTAATTCACGTGATGGCGGGACTGTCATATGCTGAGAGAATGGAGCAGCTGGGCTTGTACACTCTGGAGTTTAGAAGGATGGGAGGGGATCTTCTGAAACAAATAAGATTGCTAAAGGCTTGGACACACTAGAGGCAGGAAACATGTTCCCAATGTTGGGGGAGTCCAGAACCAGGGGCCACAATTTAGGAATAAGGGGTAAGGCATTTAGAACGGAGATGAGGAGACACTTTTCCTCACAGAGAGTTGTGAGTCTGTGGAATTCTCTGCCTCGGAGGGCGGTGGAGGCCGGTTCTCTGGATGCTTTCAACAGAGAGCTAGATAGGGCTCTCAAAGATAGCGGAGTCAGGGGATATGGGGAGGAGGCAGGAACGGGGTACTGATTGGGGATGATCAGCCATGATCACATTGAATGGCGGTGCTGGCTCGAAGGGCCGAATGGCCTACTCCTGGACCTATTGTCTATTGCTCCTTCAATGGTTTAACAGTCACTTTAATTGTTGATTGAATTGGTTGAAAGGTAGAGCATGGAAACAGGCCCTTCGGCCCACCGAGTCCACACTGACCATTGATCGCCCATTCACACTAGTTCCATGTTATCCCACTTTTGCATCCGCTCCCTACATGCTAGGGGTAATTTTCCATAACCATTATCAACCCACAAACCCGCATGTTTTTTGGGACATTGGGGGAAACCGGAGAACCCAGACCAAACCCGCGCGATCACAGGGAGAACATGCAAACTCCACACAGACAGCACCCAAGGTCAGGATTGAACCCAGGTCCCTAGTGCTGTGAAGCCAGAGAAAGGAATATAAGAGGAAGGGGTGAAATGGATACGGGACAAGGTGGGGTGGGGCAAATTTTCAATGCAAAGTAATTTTTCTTGTCCTTTATTGCAATTCTTTAAGTTGTTACTCCCGTGAAACAGTTCTCATTATTTTACTTTTCTTTAAAGTCATTTTTATTGGCAGCAGTTTAAAGTCACTACTAAAAGCGGAGACTGAAGGAACTGCAGGTAGAAACATAGAAAAAAATCGGTGCAGGAAAAGGCCATTTGGCCCTTCGAACCAGCATCACCATTCAATATGATCATGGCTGATCATCTAAAATCAGTACCCCGTTCCTGCTTTTACCCCATATCCCTTGATTCCTTTAGGTCAAAGAGCTAAAACTAACTCTCTCTTGAAAACATCCAGTGAATCGGCCTCCACTGCCCTCTGTGGCAGAGAATTCCACAGATTCATAACTCTCTGGGTGAAAATATTTTTCTTCATCTCCGTCCTAAATGGCTGACCCCTTATTCTTAAACTGTGACCCCTGGTTTTGGACCCCCCAACATCGGGATCATTTTTCCTGCATCTCGTCCATCCAATCCTTTAAGAATTTTATATGTTTCTATGAGATTCCCGCTCATCCTTCTACATTCCAGTGAATACAAGCCCAGTCGATCCATTCTTGGCTGGAATGTTGACCAGAACACCAAGTGCTGGAGGAACTCAGCGCTCCAATCAGTCAGAAGAAGGGTCCCGACCTGATGCCATTTGCCTGATTGAATGGCGGAGTAGGTTCGATGGGCTCGACGGGCTAATTTTGCTCCTACGTCTTATTCCCTCCACAGATGCTGCCTGACCTGCAGTGCCCTTCTAGCACTTTGTGCATGGGGTAATATTTCATGCTCTATACAACACAGAAGGTGTAGGAAGGAACTGCAGATGCTGGTTTACACCAAAGATAGACACAAAAAGCTGGAGTAACTCATCGGGACAGGCAGCATCTCTGGAAGAAAGGAATGGGTGACGTTCCAGCTTGAGACCGATCATCAGACTGAGAGTCGGGGGGGGGGGGGGGGGGAGAGGGAGTCCACTCGTCCCATTAGGTCTGTGTCCAGGCTCAGTATTGCTACTCCCCCTTTTATTTCCTGCAAGCCATTCCCTATCATGTCCCCATTCGCCTGCCCGCTCACCACCACACCGGGGGCAATTTGTGCAGACAACTTACCAACAGTCCCACATGTCTTTGGGATGTGGGAGGAAACCGGAGCACCCAGCGGAAACCAATGAGGTCACAGGGAGTACGTGCAAACTCCACACACACAGACAGTCAGGATTGAACCCAGGTCTCTGGTGATGCTGCGCTTCCCTGATCCAGATACCACCTTGGTAAATAAACAGGGGCAAGGCCAGAGTCAATCTACCTCATAGGGGAAAGACTGGGTAATGGTTCGCACAAAAACATGCGCACACACACACATGAATAACACTTCCCCACACATAAACACACGTCCCACGCACAGACACACACTCCACACACAATCACACACATCTACAGACACACATAGCTACCCACAAACACCTACACACAAACACACACCTACACTCAAGCGCACACACACAATCACACACACCTACACACAAACACACACACCCACACGCCTGTGCACAAACTCACACATATGCACACAAACACACACACCTACACACAAAGAGCACACTCCCACACACATATCCTTACACGCAAACACATATGCACAACACATTCCTACATCACAGAAACAGGTGTGTGCAGGAGTGTCTATTCACACATAATTTATTTTACACACAAAATGCTGGAGTAACTCAGCGGGACAGGCAGCATCTCTGGAGAAAAGGAATAGGTGACGTTTCGGGTCGAGACCCTTCTTCAGACTGAACACCAGGAGTCAGTCTGAAGAAGGGTCTCGACCCAAAATGTCACCCATTCCTTCTCTCCAGAGATGCTGCCTGTCCCGCTGAGTTACTCCAGCTTTTTGGTGTCTATCTTTGGTTTAAATCAGCATCTGCAGTTCCTTCCCACACATTTATGTTACACACCACATGGGTGGAATGCAGCTTTCTCGATGAACTGTCCTGACTTTACGGTGACCCCCCCCCCCCCCCCCCCAAGCAACAACGATGCTGCCACGATGGGCGATGGGCGGCTGTGGGAAGGGAAGGCTCCACTGTTACCAGGGCAACGGCAGAGCAGTGGCCAGAGGGTGGGAAGCAAAGGGCCACGTCTCACAACTATAAATCACACACGGAACCCACACCCTCTCACAAGCACCACTCCCACACAGCGAGGGGGAGGGGAGAGGAAGCTGCTGTGTGACACTTGTCACACTAACGCACGCACACACACTCACACAGAGGAGCCTTGATTGACCATGCCCTGGGCAAGAGCCTTGCCTGAGCAGCATCCTGGAGAGAGAGCAAAAATCACCACCTGAGACAGGTAGAGATACACTGTTGAAACAGGCCCATCGAGTCCACACTGACCATCAACCACCCAATCAAAGACAGAGGTTGTGGTGGAAGGGTCAGATCAGTTAACCAATTAAATTGTTAACACTAATATTTGATTTTTTATATATATACATATACACACACACACACACACACACACATATATGTATATGCATATATATACTGTATATAGCTTCTCATTTTCACCCTACAAAAAGCTAACAATGGCTTGTTTTCTTTATCATCATTTCTTTTTTGCATATCTTTCATTCATTGTTCTCTATCTCTCGTTGGGTCCCATGTTCACATGGGAGGGCTGGTCCCCCAACGCAATATTCCACCTCTCCCCCAATTCCAATATTGGTGGCAGTGGGGGGTGGGGGGCTTTCTGGAGCGTTAGTATGTGTGATGTGGGCTGAAGGGACTGGTCTCTGGAGGGCTAGTATGGACATTGTGGGCCGAATGGATTATTGGGCTGGCAGCTCAGTCATTCAGGGCTGGTGGGCTGGCAGTTCACTCATGGCTATTCCTTGAAATTCCATTTCAAGCAGAGTGCAAGCCACCACATTCAATTTCATAGCATTTCAGGCGGAGTGCAGGCCACCACATTCAATTACATATCATTTCAGGTGGAGTGCAGGCCACCACATTCAATTTCACAACATTTCAGGCAGAGTGCAGGCCACCACATTCAATTTCACAGCATTTCAGGTAGAGTGCGGGCATCCACATTCAATTTCACAGCATTTCAGGCAGAGTGCAGGCCACCACATTCAATTTCACAGCATTTCAGGTAGAGTGCGGGCCACCACATTCAATTTCACAGCATTTCAGGTAGAGTGCAGGCCACCACATTCAATTTCACAGCATTTCAGGCAGAGTGCGGGCCACCACATTCAATTTCACAGCATTTCAGGTAGAGTGCAGGCCACCACATTCAATTTCACAGCATTTCAGGCAGAGTGCAGGCCAACAAATTGCCAAAAAACTAATTGCATTGTCATTAAGGGCGGAAAAATCATTTATTGCAAGTACATTGCAGACTCACAGTTCAATTGATTCACAGCTTAGAATCACAGTTGTGGACTCTCCCTCGCAATCTTCCAGAGTGACTGACTCACATCCAGGCATTCCGGGTTTTATAGTCCTGCCCCCCCGGAAGGGGCGTTACCTTCATTGTGATGATTTGGCAGGCGAGAGGACCAATCAGCTGATCTCAAGATTTTGTAAACACTCATAACTATTTTACTTTTCATCGATCGGAAAAATCCTCAGAGCTGCCTCAGTGGAGGAGGACTGTGAGTAAGACGGGCAAAAATCATAGCAATATAGGGGAGCGTTTTTTCTAAAATTAATGTACAGCACAGACAGGAAGTGGTCAAGATGAGACTTTTAGTTATATGTGTGTGTGTGTGTGTGTGTGTGTGTGTGTGTGTGTGTGTGTGTGTGTGTGTGTGTGTGTGTGCGTGTGTGTACAGATTTATTTTATTTATTATATAATATATATAATAACTTTAACACCTACACTAATTTAATCCAACTTTATTCTCTCCAAATTGTCATCCATTAACCGTGGATTCCAGCTGTCACCTCCACACCAGCGACAATGTTACAGAGGGCCAATTAACCTACAAACCCACGCCTCTTTGGGATGTCGGAGGAAAGCGGAGCACCCGGAGGAAACCCACGCTGGTCACAGGGAGAACGTGCAAACTCCACACAGACAGCACTCCGAGGTCAGCATTGAAGCTCTACCCGCTGCACCACTATCTTCAGACCCCCCCCCTCGTGGATGAGATAAGCAGAGTGGAATGTCTGTGTGGAGTTCACACGTTCTCCCTGTGACTAGCGTGGGTTTCCTCCGGGTGCTCCGGTTTCCCCTCACATCCCAAAGACATGCGGGTTGGTAGGTTAATTGGCCTCTATAAATAGCCCCTGGTGTTGGGAATGCGGGGTGAGTAATACAGGATAATGCAGGATTAATGGGTGGTGAACACAAAATCGATGGGCCGAAGGGCCTGTTTCCATGCTGAATGCTTCCATGGCTCTGAGCTTCCTTCAGCTGTGCCTATTATTTCCCATGTTGAACATGTTAAAAGTGGCTGCATTTCCGTAGCATCTCCAATGTTATCCCAATGCACTAAGTCAGATGCTCCTGGGGCAAGACTGCTCCTCAGATTCCATCTTTCCCCTCTCACCTGAAACCTATGTCCCCTGGTTCTTAATTCACCCACTCTGGATACAAAATGGTGCATTTACCCTTTCTATTTCCCTCATGAACCTAATACACCTCTGTAAGACCCCCCCCCCCCCCCCCCCCTCATCCTCCTGTGCTCCTCTCCCTACAGCTCAGGCCCTTGAGTCCTGGCAACATCCTCATAAGTCTTCCCTGCACCCTTTCTAGCTAAACGACATCTTTCCTATAACATGGTAACCAACACTGAACACAATACTCCAGATGTGACCTCGCCAATGTCTTGCACAGCTGTAACATGACCTCCCAACGTCTACACTCAATACTCTGACAGATGAAGGCCAAAGTGTCGAGAGCCTTCTTGAAATGCCTCCAGTGGTCACAGCCCTATAAAAGTCCTTCAGTGTGTGGGCAGGAACTGCAGATGCCGGCTCAAACCGAAGATAGACACAAAAAGATGGAGTAACTCAACAGGTCAGACAGCATCTCTGGAGGAAAGGAACAGGTGACGTTTCGAGTAGAGACCCTTCATCAGTTATGCAATTTACATTTTTTTTAAACTAGATCTAATTAAAAGGGAATTGCAATAGCAAGAAATAATTGAAGGCATTAACCTAAGGTAAAGTACTTAACTCTCTGCATTGGACGCCATCCAACTGGATGACGTACTGTTGAATTAGTTATTCCTGGGATATTTAATGTTTTGGGCTGGGAGCGATCCAGCTCAATTAGTTATGGCTGGGATGCTGGATACACAGCGTGATCCTGGGAGCACCAAGGAGCTAATGATTAGCTTGTGGGAAAGATTCATGGTGACTTGGTCGTATGAATTAAGAACTGGCTTACTTATAGGAGGCAGAGACTTGTGGTGGAATGGTGTTATTCTGCCACCTACCAGGATGCAGCTTGGATTAGGGGCCGTTAGCCACAAGGAGACGTTAGACAAACTTTCGATTGTTTTCTCTTCTTGAACGTTGCAGTTTGAGGGGAGACCTGATAGAAGTAAATACAACTTTGAGACTAGGTATAGTTAGGGTAGCCGGTCAGAATCTTTCACCCCAGGTGGAAATGGTAAAGACTAACGGGCATAGAGTCATAAACTCATAGAGTGATACAGCATGGAAACAGGCCCTTCAGCCCAACCGGCCAGTATGTCCCAGCTACACTAGTCCCACCAGTCTGCGTTTGATCCACATCCCCTCCAAATGTTCTCCCTGGGACCGTGTGGGTTTTCTCCGGGTGCTCTGGTTTCCTCCCACATCCCAAAGACGTACAGGCTTGCAGGTTGAATGGCTGAGGTAAAAAAATGTGTTCCTAGTGTGGAGGATAGTGTTAGTGTACGGGGTGATCGCTGGTCAGCGCGGACTCGGTGGGCCGAGGCGCCTGTTTCCGCGCTATATCTCTAAACTTTAAACTCGAATCAAGTCCAGTTTTTTGCCGTATGAACAAGTGCAGTGGGGTACGGGTACAATGAAAAATCTTGCTGTCAATACCCGGTAGTGATTAGTTTAGTTTAGTTTAGTGAGAAGCTTTTGTTGCGAGCTAACCAGTCAGCGGAAAGACAAAACATGATTACAATCGAGCCATCCACAGTAATATGACCACGGTCAATGTTTCTACTCTTGTGGCAACGTGTCATTGGAACTAAGCCCATCCCGAGGGTTGTCTACCCAAATCATTAACTATGCTTCTCTCTCCGCAGACGCAGCCTGACCAGCTGACTGCTTCCTGCTACTTTAAAAATTGTCATATTAGGTAAAACAAACATGGGATTCGTGGGGGAGGGAGGGAATGATACTACAATTGGGCGGTTATTGAAATTATTAAAGCTGCTTTAACACCAAGTTTATGCTTCCAATTCAGAGCATCTCAGAGGCATTTAAACTTACCCAATGCCGCCACCGACTGGCCGACTGTGGTAACTGCCGGGTTAAAGAATAATTGTTGAAAACACCAAAATCAAATCATAAGTCTTGGAGTTAGACAACAAAGTACTGGGGTAACTGAGCGGGTCAGGCAACATCGCTGGAGATCATGGACTGGTGAAGTTTCGGGTTGGGACCCTTCTTTAGATCCGAAGACTACCATTCTGAAACATCACCTATTTTCTCCGGGTGCTCCCAGTTTCCTCCCACATCCCAAAGATACACAGGTTTGTTGGTTAATTGGCTTCAGTATGATTGCAAAATGTCCCTAGTGTGTGTAGGATAGTATTAGTGTGAGTAGGCGGTTGTTGGTTGGTGTGGGTTCAGTGGGCCGAAGGGCCTGTTTCCACTCTGTGTCTCCAAATTGAAGCAAAGTGTCAACTTGCCCACATCACTGACCCCTGGTGTGCTGGACCCCCAACCTCAGATACAATCACACAGTGGTTCACAGTGCAGTCCCTTCACTGAGGCCTGGCCTTCTCTCCAGGAGCATTTGTACTGACAACTGGACCTGTCATGCATCTTACGCTTCAAGGAGTGTTTTTGTCGGCACTGGGCCTGTACTCGCTGGAGTTTAGAAGAATGAGGGGGGACCTCATTGAAACGTACAGACTAGTGAAAGGCTTGGATAGAGTGGATGTGGAGAGGATGTTTCCACTAGTGGGAGAGTCTAGGACTAGAGGCCACAGCCTCAGAATTAAAGGATGTCTTTTCCGAAGGAGATGAGGAAGAATTTCTTTAGTGAGAGGTTGGTGAATCTGTTGAATTCTTTGCCAAAGAAGTCTGCGGAGTCCGTCAATGGATATTTTTAAAGCAGAGATAGATAGATTCTTGATTAGTACGGGTGCCAGAGGTTAGGGGGAGAAGGTAGGAGAATGGGGTTAGGAGAATGAGATAGAACAGCCACGATTGAATGGTGGAGTAGACTTGATGGGCCGAATGGCCTAATTCTACTCCTATTCCTTATGACCTTATAATCTTGGGAATATGCAAACACCATTAAACAATGCAGGAACAAATCCTTTGGTGTATAGACTAGAGGCTGTTGGTTTAAGGTATGAGGGGAAAGATTTAATAGCAACCTGAGGGGCAACTTTTTCACTGCCTCAACTGTATGGAACAAGATGCCAGAAGATGCAGTTTTAGTTTAATTTAGTTTAGAGATACAGCATGGAAACAGGCCCTTTGGCCCACAAGTCCGTGCCGACCAGTGATCACCCCGTGCACTCACACTAGTCCCACACAACAGGGTCAGTTTACAATATTTACCAAAGCCAAATTAACCTACAAATCTGTACGTCTTTATAATGTGGGAGGAAACCGGAGCACCTGGGGAAAACCCACGTGGTCACAGGGAGAGTGTGCAAGTTCCATACAGACAGCACCCACAGTCAGGATTGAACCCGGGTCTCTGGCGCTGTAAGGCAGCAACTCTACCGCTGTGCCACCGTGCCGCCCCACTAGTGTAGTTGAGCCAGGTATTGTAACAGCATTAACAAGATTTGGACAGGTACATGGATAGGAATAGTTTAAATGAAGATAGGCAAAAAAGGTGGAGTAACTCAACGGGACAGGCAGCATCTCTGGAGGGAAGGAATGGGTGACGTTTCAGGTTGAGACCCTTCTTTAAACTTCAGGTTTAAAGGATATTTGTTAAACACAGATAAATGGGCTGGCTTAGTTGAGCACCTGGTCAGCATGGATGTCTTAAAGAAGGAACTGCAGATGCTGGAGAATCGAGGGTACACAAAAGGCTGGAGAAACTCAGCGGGTGCAGCAGCATCTAAGGAGTGAAGGAGATAGGCAACGTTTCGGGTCGAGACCCTTCTTCAGACCTGTCGGGCTAAAGGGCCTGTTTCCACGCTGTATGACCCTATGACTCTACAAAATATCAAAGAACAACTGAGGTCAAAGTTTGTACCAAGCGTGATTGTGATTTCTGCGAAACTCCAACTTACAACAGGTTGCATAATAAAGAGAGAATTATTAACGTTGATTCGATTTTCAAATGTCTCATTAATAGGTAACGGTGAGATGTAGCGCTTGGTAAGTTAATCCCCTACTTAACTGTTTCTAGGTTGAGCGGTTTTGTTCAGATTGCAAATGTGTAGGATAGTATTAGTGAGTGGGTGGTTGTTGGTTGGTGTGGGTTCAGTGGGCCAAAGGGCCTGTTTCCACTCTGTGTCTCCAAACTGAACTAAAGTGTCAACTTGCCCACATCACTGACCCCTGGTGTGCTGGACCCCCACCTCAGATACAATCACACACCCTGGGCCCACAGTGCAGTCCCTTCACTCAGGCCTGGCCTTCTCTCCAGGAGCATTTGTACTGACAACTGGACCTGTGATCCATATTACGCTTCAAGGACTGTTCTAGGCCTGTACTCGCTGGAGTTTAGAAGAATGAGGGGGGACCTCATTGAAACGTACAGAATAGTGAAAGGCTTGGATAGAGTGGATGTGGAGAAGATATTTCCACTAGTGGGAGAGTCTAGGACTAGAGGTCATAGCCTCAGAATTAAAGGATGTTCCTTTAGGAAGATGAGAAGGAATTTCTTTAGTGAGAGGGTGGTGAATCTATGGAATTCTGTGCCACAGAAGTCTGTGGAGGCCAAGTCAATGGATATTTTTAAGCAGCAATAGATAGATATTTGATTAGTATGGGTGTCAGGGGTTATGGGGAGAAAGCAGGACAGTGGGGTTAGGAGTAAGAGATAGATCAGCCATGATTGAATGGTGGAGTAGACTTGATGGGCTGAATGGCCTAATTCTATTCCTACTCCTTATGACCTTATGACTTTAGGAGTATGTAAACACCATTAAGCAGTATGAACTAATCCTTTGATGTATAGATTAGAGGCTGTAGGTTTAATCTATGAGCGGAAAGATTTAATAGCAACCTGCTACCTGAAAGCAACTTTTTCACTGCCTCAACTGTATGGAATGAGCTGCCAGGGAAGTAGTTTTAGTTTAGTTTGGAGATACAGCATGGAAACAGGCCCTTTGCCCCACAAGTCCGTGCCGACCAGTGATCACCCCGTGCACTAACACTGGTCCCACGCAACAGGGTCAGTTTACAATATTTACCAAAGCCAAATTAACCTACAAATCTGTACGTCTTTAGAATGTGGGAGGAAACCGGAGCACCTGGAGAAAACCCACGCGGTCACAGGGAGAATGTGCAAGCTCCATACAGACAGCACCCATAGTCAGGATTGAACCCGGGTCTCTGGCGCTGTAAGGCAGCAACTCTACCGCTGCACCACCGTGCCACCCCACTAGTGTAGTTGAGCCAGGTATCGTAACAGATTGGACAGATTAACAAGATTTGGACAGGTACAGTGGCTTGCAAAAGTTTTCATACCCCTTGAACTTTTCCACATTTTGTCACGTTACAACCACAAACGTAAATGTATTTTATTGGGATTTTATGTGATAGACCAACACAAAGTGGTGCATAATTGTGAAGTGGAAGGAAAATGATACATGGTTTCCAAATTTTATTACAAATAAAAAACTGAAAAGTGTGGCGTGCAAAAGTATTCTGTCCCCCAGAGTCAATACTTTGTAGAACCACCTTTTGCTGCAATTACAGTTGCAAGTCTTTTGGGGTATGTCTCTACCAGCTTTGCATATCTGGAGACTGAAATGTTTGCCCATTCTTCTTTGCAAAATAGCTCAAGCTCAGTCAGATTGGATGGAGAGCGTCTGTGAACAGCAATTTTCAAGTCTTGCCAGAGATTCTCAATTGGATTTAAGTCTGGACTTTGACTGGGCCATTCTAACACATGAATATGCTTTGACCTAAACCATTCCATTGTAGCTCTGCCTGTATGTTTAGGGTCGTTGTCCTGCTGGAAGGTGAACCTCCGCCCCAGTCTCAAGTCTTTTGCAGACTCTAACAGGTTTTCTTCCAAGATTGCCCTGTATTTGGCTCCATCGATCTTCCCATCAACTCTGACCAGCTTCCCTGTCCCTGCTGAAGAAAAGCATCCCCACAGCATGATGCTGCCACCACCATGTTTCACAGTGGGGATGGTGTGTTCAGGGTGATGTGCAGTGTTAGTTTTCCGCCACACATAGCATTTTGCATTTAGGTCAAAAACTTCAATTTTGGTCTCATCAGACCAGAGCACCTTCCTCCACATGTTTGCTGTGTCCCCCACATGGCTTGTGGCAAACTGCAAACGGGACTTCTTATGGCTTTGTTTCAACAATGGCTTTCTTCTTCCCACTCTTCCATAAAGGCCCGATTTGTGGAGTGCACGACTAATAGTTGTCCTGTGGACAGATTCTCCCACCTGAGCTGTGGATCTCTGCAGCTCCTCCAGAGTTACCAGGGGCCTCTTGGCTGCTTCTCTGATCAATGCTCTCCTTGCCTGGCCTGTCAGTTTAGGTGGACGGCCATGTCCTGGTAGGTTTGCAGTTGTGCCATACTCTTTCCATTTTCGGATGATGGATTGAACAGTGCTCCGTGAGATGTTCAAAGCTTGCGATATATTTTTATAACCTAACCCTGCTTTAAACTTCTCCACAACTTTATCCCTGACCTGTCTGGTGTGTTCCTTGGGCTTCATGATGCTCTTTGTTCACTAATGTTCTCTAGCAAACCTCCAAGGCCTTCACAGAACAGCTGTATTTATACTGAGATTAAATTACACACAAGTGGACTCTATTTACTAATTAGGTGACTTCTGGAGGCAATTGGTTGCACTGGATTTTATTTAGGGGTATCAGAGTAAAGGGGGCTGAATACATTTGCACGCCACACTTTTCAGTTTTTTATTTGCAAACAAATTTGGAACCATGTATCATTTTCCTTCCACTTCACAATTATGCGCCACTTTGTGTTGATCTATCACATAAAATCCCAATAAAATACATTTACGTTTGCGGTTGTAACGTGACAAAATGTGGAAAGGTTCAAGGGGTATGAAAACTTTTGCAAGTCATTGTACATGGATGGGAATAGTTTAAAGGAAGATAGGCAAAAAAGGTGGAGTAACTCAACGGGACAGGCAGCATCTCTGGAGGGAAGGAATGGGTGACGTTTCGGGTCGAGACCCTTCTTCAAACTTCAGCTTTAAAGGATATTAGTTAACACAGATAAATGGGCTGGTTTAGTTGAGCACCTGGTCAGCATGGATAAGTCGGGCCAAAGGCCCTGTTTCCACACTGTATGATTCTATGACCCTACAAAATATCAAAGCACAACTGAGGTCAAAGTTTGTATCAAACGTGATTGTGATTTCTGCGAAACTCCAACTTACAACAGGTTGCATAATAAAGAAAGAATTATTAACGTTGATTCGATTTTCAAATGTCTTATGAATAGGTAACGGTGAGATGTAGCGCTTGGTAAATTAATCCCCTACTTAACTGTTGTACCATCACCTGGGACAAAGTTGACCTGCCTGTGAATTGCTTCGGTCCAAATTAGGTCCAATGACCGCAAGAAGCAGGAAGTCGCAATGCCCCAGCTCTTTACCTGCTACAACCCCGAACACAGCACTCCCCACTCAACATGGGCCAAACGCAGGCCATTGGATGAGCTTAAGGAGGGCATCTTGGTCAGCATGGAGAGATTGGGCCGAACGGCCTGTTTCCGTGGTGTATGACTGTCTGACAACCTCACTATAGAACAATTATAACATTGGTGGGTTGTGGGGGGGGGGGGGGTTAAAATCAGTCTGTTGTTCCCCTTGTCATGCGGAACGAGTAATTGGAAGCACGACATACTTTAGTTAAAGCGGTTGGGTGAGAGGTGCAAAGTTTGGAGGCGATGTACGGGATACGTTTTTTTTACAGAGGGGGTACGGGTGCCTGGAACTTGCTGCCAGCGGTGGTGATGGTAACGGCATTTAAGAGACCATTGGAGAGGCACATGGATATGTGCAGGCAGTTATGAATTGGGGTCTTGGCATCGTGTTCGGCACAGACATTGTGGGCCGAAGGGACTGTTCCTGTGCTGAACTGTTCTACGACTGGCACCCTAAGGAGAGCGCTAATCGATCTCATTTATCGATACCGTCCTTGGAAATAGCAGCCACGTGTAGTGAGACTATTAGAGAATCATTAATGGGTATGGTCTGGGTGACGTCCACTACTCTCTACAATTTCTTGAAGTCTTGGACGGAGCTCTTCCCAAGCCATGCCGTGATGCATCCCGATAAAATGCTTTGCTTGGCACATGTGTGGAAGTTGGCGAGAGTTGTGGGGGAAGTGCTGAACTTCCAACCTTATTTGTTATTATCACTAATGCATGTTAAGATGGTGCCTGAAATGTTGTGATCCTTGAGTGCATATTCAGTGTGATCTACTAATCCTACAATCTTGTACTTAAGTATGATTGTGCCTATATTGTGCCTCATGTTGTTACTTGTGGGTGGAGCACCAAGACAAATTCCTTGTATGTGAATACTTGGCTAATAAACATACTTACTTACTTAAATATGTATCATAGGATTTTTACTGAATTGTACGCTAAAATGAATATAATTGCACATTAGTACAAGCAACAATAAAGTACCATTGAACTATTGGTAAAATGCTTGGGAGGTACTCTTCTAAAAGCAGTGAAGAACAGAGGTTTGAAGACGTGTGCCCATTGTATGTGGCTGGTGAGAAGGTGGTTCAAACACCATAAAAGATGCTGGGCTTTACAATGGAGGCAGGGGGTACAAGAGCAAGGAACCATGAGGAACACTCATTAATCATTGGATCACTGGCAGCTGGAATGACTTGAGAACCTGAGAGAGGTGGTAGAAGAGATTTAGTTCAGAGATACAGCATGGAAACAGGCCCTGTGGCCCGCTGGGTCCATGCCAATGAATATCCCAACTTACAAATGACCCTTTTTTTCTCCTCTCCTCCCCCCCTCCCCCCCCTCTTCTTCCCCATGCTTCCCCAAGACATACACCCATTTCTCTCCCCCCCCCCCCCCCCCTACATTCCTTCCTCTGGCTTCAAAATTCAGGCCCCTTCTATCCTTATTTCACATATTTCATCTTTTCATCTGTGACCTTTGTTCAGCCATCTACTTATCGAATACCTCACCTGCATCCACCTATCACTCGCCAGGTGTTACCTTGCCCCTCCTCCCTTCCAACTTCGTTATGCTCACCCCCTCCCCCACTGCCATCAAAGGCCCCCAACCTGACACGTCACCTATCTAGAGATGCTGCTTGACCTGCTGAGTTACTCCAGTACTTTGTGTGCTTTTTTTTGGATCCGTGCTTCCCACGGAGTAGGCAGCCACGAATGGCAAGGTGATCTCCCAGTGCCGGCTACAGGTGCAAATGAAGTTCAGGTCAAACTCCCAAAGTTTCGAGCCGCTCTGCCTCGGCAAGGCCGCCAGAATAATCAAGCAGCAGTCTCACCCCGATCACTCCCTCTCCCATCAGGCAAGAGCTACAGAAGTGTGAAAATGCTCTCCCACCAGATTCATAGACAGTTTCTTCCCAGCTGTTATCAGGCAACTGAATAATCCTCTCAGCAGCTGGAGAGTGGTCCTGACCACAATACAATGTTTGGACTGTGTAAATTGGAGAGGGGTCCACAGGCGTAGACTGTAACGTCAGAGATACAGCGGGGAAAGTGGCCCTTTGGCCCATCGAGTCCGCGCCGACCACACTATCCCCACACACTAACACTATCCTACACACACTAGGAACAATTTACAATTTTACCAAAGCCAATTAACCTACAAACCTGTATGTCTTTAGAGTGTGGGAGGAAACCAGAGCTCCTGGAGAAAACCCACGCAGGTCACGGGGAGAACGTGCAAACTCTCTACGGACTCCAACTGTAGTCAGGATCAAACCAGAGTCTCTGGCGCTGTGAGGTAGCAACTGTACCACTGCGCCACTGTGCCACCGTTTGTAGGAAGGGGCTCTTGAGTGAGCGAGAGAGTTAGAGTCATCACACCAGTGACAGGGTGTGAGATGATGCTGTGGGACTGTGACAAAGTGGTCCACATCTCTAGTCCGAGAAGATACTTTGTAGATCCCTACAAGGCACGTCAACGCCGAGAATGTACGAATGCAAATCTATTTCCCTCATTGACACAGAGTCAAGAGCCACAGAACAGGACGTATCGATGGATCGGAAGAGTTTAGACTGGTAACCCTTCTAATGCCCCTGTCCCACTTAGGAAACCTGAATGGAAACCTCTTTGCGCCCCACCCAAGGTTTCCGTGCGGTTCCCGGAGGTTTTTGTCAGTCTGCCTGATGGTCGAAAGTGGTTTCCGTTTTAAAAATCTGTACTTTTTTAGTCGAAGCCGGTTGCGACGCTAGTTGAAGGTGGTTGCCGGAGGACAAAAACCTCCGGGAACCGCACGGAAACCTTGGGTGGGGCGCAGAGTCTCCAGAGGTTTCCATTCAGGTTTCCTAAGTGGGACAGGGGCATAGCTCTCCGTCTGTGCTGCAACCAATCTGCAATTCTGTGAAAGTGCCTTCGCATCGGGAGTTCTTCTCTTCCGTCGCCATGGCGATTAATTGAATTAATTATCAAACGGATTGAAAAAAAGGGTTTGGAAAATTTCCGATTTGAAATCCAGTTTATCATTTTCCTGATCTCAGCATAGTTTCATAATTACACCAGTTACATTTTAATCTGCACTTTAGAATTGCTGTTGCAAAAACAAAGATCGCAATCTTTCAAATATGACAATGCCAAAGGGAGCTCCAAAGCTCATCTTGTGGACATTCAGGAAGAACTATTACAAAACACAAAATGCCTGGCCACTAATTATTTATCTTGGCTAACAAGGTCATTGAGAGAGAGAGGGGTCATTCACCCCTTATACCCGACCAGTTCTCACCACGAGGTGAGAAATGAATTCCATTATCTTGTTCTTGCCCCACAGAAGATACTGCCCCCGTTATTTAACACTATCTGATGCCCTTTTGATAGTTCCTAATGGAGCTTTTCCCATTGTGCACATCGGGGTGGTACAATGGCGCAGCGGTAGAGTTGCTGTCTCACAGCGTCGAGGACCCGGGTTCGATCCTAACTACGGGTACTGTCTGTGTGGAGTTTGCATGTCATCCCTGTGGGTTTTCTCTGGGTTGCTCCGGTTTCCTCCCACACTCCAAAGACGTGCAGGTTTGAGGGTTAATTGGCTTCGGTAAAACTGTAAATTGTCCCCCCAGTGCGTGGGACAGTGCTAGGCCTGGTGGGCCGAAGGGCCTGTTTCCGTGCTGTCCCTCTAAAACGAAAAAATAAAATAAAACTGAAACTAAACTAAAAGCTCACGGAGAAACGATAAGCTCTGAACACGTTATCACATTCCACCACCAGAGCCCTACGTGTGTTCCCACTTATCACACTCCAGTGCTGCCTCCGTCTTTACCCTCCCATTCCTTCCATCTGGCTCCATCTGCCTGTATTTTGTCTGCCTCCATCTATAATCCGCCTCCGCTCCCCCTCCACTAGGGACAGTTTTACATTTATACCAAGCCAATCGACCTACAAACCTGGACGTCTTTGGAGTGTGGATGGAAACCGAAGATCTCCGAGAAAACCCACGGGGAGAAGGTACAAACTCCGTAAAGCCAGCACCCGTGGTCGGGATCGAACCCGGGACTCCGACGCTGCAAGCGCTGCAAGGCAGCAACTCTACCGCTGCGCCACCGTGCCGCCCCAGATGCAGGGTTTTGATCTGAAACGTCAACTATTCCTTTTCCCCAAAATGTCTCTCGACTTGACGAGTTCCTCCAGCAGGCCTTTGACGTTCCCCCTAACAGCTACGTTTCCCAATTAGCGAGGTAAGGGCCTGTCCTACAAGCATGCAACTCTATGCGATTAGCGCGATCAAACTAGAAGCGGGGGCCACGCGGAGGTCGGGTGATCCCCTGTACAGGGCCGTTCCCACCAGCATGCGCCTGCATGCGGCAAGCGCGACCAAACCGGCAGCGAGGGCCGCGCGGAGGTCAGGTGAGTGGCACAACGCGGCGCAAAGTGAGGCAAACTTGGAGCGAAGTCTAAGGTAAGTTCGCCAGGAGAGAGAGGGGCACACAGAGAGGGGCACAGAGGCACACACACAGAGGGCCACGGAGCCACACACATAGAGGATCACGGAGGCGCCTACAGATAGGTTCACGGAGGCATGATGTCGGGGCGGTGTGTAAATGTCGAGGCGACTGCGAGCCGACAAGCCGTTGCCGCGCGGAATTTTCGAACATGGTCAGTTTTTCGGAACCCCGCGCGATGTCGGGACGAACTCCGCACAATTCTGCACGGCTCCGGCGATCGAAGTGGGACTGGCCCTGCGACGCCGGACAGCTCAAGCGACCATGTTAGGTCGCGCTAATCGCATAGAGTTGCATGCTTGTAGGACAGGACCTGTAGCAACAGCAAGACGACAACCTCGCCCACAATGATGGCAAAACCAAGGAGGTTGTGAATGATTTCACGAAGTGAGGTGCTACACACACCCTGGGATCCATTGATGGCACTGAAGTAGAGATGTTCAAAGTTTCAGGTTTGCTTATAATAAATATAACCTGGACCCACCACATCAAAACAATGCCAACGAAAGCACAAAAGCACCTCTACTTACTTAGAAGGATTAGAAAGTTTGGCACGTCCCCAACAACCCTCTCCAACATCTACAGATGCAGAAAGCATTTTACCGGGATGCATCACGGCTCGGTTTGGGAACGGCTCCATCAAGGCCACAGGAAATTGCAGAGGGTTCTGGACGCAGCCCAGACCATCACACAAACCAACCTCCCTTCCATTGACTCCATCTACACCTCGCGCTGCCTCAGCAAGGCCACCAACATAATCAAGGACCAGTTTCACCCTGGACACTCTCTTTTCCCCCCTCTTCCATCAGATAATAGGTAAAAAAGTTTGAATGCATACCTCCAGATTCAGGGATAGTTTCTTCCCAGCTGTTATTAGGCAACTGTATGGTCCACTCACCAGCTAGAATGTGGTCCTGACCTCCCATCTACCTCGTTGGAGACCACTGACCTATATTTAATTGGACTTTATCTTGCTGTACCTTTTATTCTTTATCTGTACAATGTGGACGGCTTGATTGGACTGATCATGTATAGTATTTTCTTTCACTGTTAGATAGCAAAAGCGTTTTTACTCTAGCTCAGAACACGTGACAATAATAAACAAACTAAACTAAAGTAGTGATAGGAAGGAACTGCAGATGCTGGTTTGTACCAAAGATAGACACAAAGTGCTGGAGTGACTCAGCGGGTCAGGCAGCATCTCTGGCGAAAAAGGAATGGGTGACGTTTTGTGTCCGTACCCAACATGTCACCCGCCCTTTTTCCCCAAGAGAAGCTGCGTGACCCGCTGAGTCACTCCAGAACTTTGTGTCCAAACGTAAGTAGAATTGACTCCCTCCTTGCTGTAGTGTCCAACTGGAGATGGGGCAGTCTATCAACTGATGGTGTTGGCGACGGTCGGATTCTCCCAGTTTGCCTGCAGTAATGGCCGCCTACCCTGTGCTCATCGTGTCCTCCTTCGTCCGTTGGGTGAAGCCAACCGCTGTTGTTCCTCGCGCGGTCTCCGGGTGCCAGCATCCCGCCTTTGCTCTGTGAGGCTCGACAGGGTTTATACCATCTGCAGCAGCAGTCCAATGGCCAGTATCAGTAGTCCCGCGAGTAAGGTAAGTCCGCGACGGACTAGCAGTTGCTTCACTGTTAACGTTTGCAGAACAGTGCCAGCACTCGGTTTGGGGCTGGGGGCTTCCTCTCGCTGTGGCTCCACTGCACTCTCCTCAGGACCGATCTCAATGACCGCAATGTTTCCCGAACACACTTCTGTAAATGCAAAACAATATTGAAATATTCTAATATAATCAACCGGAACTGCAGATGTTGTTTTTTACCGAGATAGACACAAAGTGCTGGAGTAACTCAGTGGGTCAGAGAGCATCTCTGGAGAACATGGGTAGAGGATGTCTTGGGTCTGGACCCTTCTTCTTCAGTCCCGACCCGAAACACCATTTATCCGTGTTCTCCAGAGATGCTGCCCGACCCGCCGAGTTATTCCAGCACTTTGTGTCCAAAATGTTTAGTTTAGTGATACAACATGGAAACAGGCCCTTCGGCCCACCGAGTCTGCGCCGGCCAGCCATCACCCCGTACATAGCACTATCCTACACACTAGGGGCAATTCACAAATGCTACCAAAGCCAAATTACCTACGAAGCTGCACGTCTTTGGAGTGTGGGAGGAAACCAGAGCACCCAGAGAAAACCCACGTGGTCACAGGGAGAACGTACAAACTTTGTACAGACAGCACCCGTAGTCACAATCGAACCTGGGTCCCAGGCGCAGTGAGGCAGCAACTCTTCCACAGCGCCACTGATTCACAATGGGTTAGCTAAATATTTAAATATAAATTAAATATAAAATCTAAATATAAAGTAACCCCCTTTAAATACTGGGGATGGCTTTAAATATCGGAGATTATCCACCTGAAGGGCCTGTTGACAATCTTAAACTAATCACCATCCACTTGCCACAATAGAAGACACTATAAAAGATTTCCTTATTTTTTTATGAAGATGATTAAAAGTGAAACTTCTTACCTGTGGAGATGTGCTGAGCTGAGCCAGTTTTGGCCCCGTGAGAGGAGTCCACATCTTTCTTCACGCCCGCGTTAACCAGCGCCTTCGAACAAGACACACAGACAACTCTGTTAGAGTGTAGCAATGGGGTTGTGAGAGGGAACATGGATCACGTATCATCCCTTATCATGTCGCTAGACACTGTGGATGGCTCGGTTGTAATCGTGTATCAAGTGTCCTTCTGCCGCTTGGCTCGCTCGCAACAAGAGCTTTTCACTGAAGAGCCTGAAGAAGGGTCTCGACCCGAAACGTCACCCATTCCTTCCCTCCAGAGATGCTGCCTGTCCCGCCAAGTTACTCCAGCATTTTGAGTCTCTCTTGGGTTTAAACCAGCATCTGCAGTTCCTTCCTACCCAGATTTTCACTGCACACGTGACAATAAAAGAAACTGAACAATAGACAATAGACAACAGGTGCTGGAGTAGGCCATTCGGCCCTTCGAGCCAGCACCGCCATTCAATGTGATCATGGCTGATCATCCACAATCAGTACCCCGTTCCTGCCTTCTCCCCATATCCCCTGACTCTGCTATTTTTAAGAGCCCTATCTAACTCTCTCTTGAAAGCATCCAGAGAACCTGCCTCCACCGCCCTCTGAGGCAGAGAATTCCACAGACTCACCACTCTCTGTGAGAAAAAGTGGTTCCTCGCCTCCGTTGTAAATGGCTTACCCCTTATTCTTAAACTGTGGCCCCTGGTTCTGGACTCCCCCAACATCGGGAACATGTTTCCTGCCTCTAGTGTGTCCAAGCCCTTAACAATCTTATATGTTTCAATGAGATCCCCTCTTATCCTTCTAAACTCCAGAGTGTACAAGCCCAGCTGCTCCATTCTCTCAGCATATCACGGTCTGTCATATGTTTGATCTCTGTAAGATCAACAAACCTGGCCACACAGGTTTACTTGCCCCCGTGCGTGTGCATGTGCTGGGCAGAGAGGGAGGGAGTAGGGGGTGGGGAGGGGCTAGGTTTGCCCTGTGCACCAGCTTAATGGAATATCTCTTAGTTCTGAATACGCACTGCAAGGCAGGGCAGTCGAAGATGTACAGAATTCAAAACACACAGTGCTGGAGGATCTCAGCGGGTCAGGCAGCATCTGTGGAAGGAATGGAAAGACTTCCTTTTGGGTCAGGACCCTTGTTCAGACATTGTAGTCGGGAAGGGGAAGTTGGTAAAGGGAGGTGGGTGTGGGACAAAGTCTGACGAGTGATAGGTGGATACATGTGACGGTGGGGGAGGGGGGATTGACTGGCAGATGGTTGGAGTGAAGGACAAAATTTAGTGGCGCAGCGGTAGAGTTGCTGCCTCACAGCGCCAGAGACCCGGGTTCGACCCCGGCAAAAGGGTGCTTGTCTGTACGGAGTTTGTACGTTCTCCCTGTGACCGCGTGGGTTTTCTCCGAGATCTTCGGTCTCCTCCCACACTCTGAAGACGTACAGGTTTGTAGGTCAACTGGCTTGGTATAAATGTAAATTGTCCCTGGTGTGTGTAGGATAGTGTTAACGTGCGGGGATCGCTGATCGGTGCAGACTCAGTGGGCCGAAGGGCCTGTTTCCGCGCTGTACCTCCAAATTCTAAACTCTAAACTGATGCGCTCCAATGCTGAGAACTATATTCTGCGGTCTGTATCTTCCCTTTTGCTCCACCTGCTGTAAGTGAGTTTGGCTCGATAGTATTTATGTACGATATTATCCGATGTGATTGGATAGCATTCAAAGCTTTTCACTGTACCTCGATACACGTGACACCAATAAACCCAAGCCTGAGCATTGTTGGGGGGATGGGAGCCAGATCACTCTCTGAGTGGGTGTCGGGCGTAGTGTGGGTAGGAAGGGGAAGACAGAAGAAGTGGGAATATTTGACGACCGGACAACTTTTCCATACCTGATCGGATGCCTCCGTCCAGTTGATTCTGTCTATCACTACCAGAAAGATGGCGAACTGGGTGGCAACACAACAGATCATTCCTATCCAATAGCCTGCAAGGTAAGTGGCAAGGTTGGTGTTGATACACAGGCATGGTCATCAAACGTTACCCCCTCCCCCCCCCCCCCCATCCAGAAGATTCCCCCCCAAAATGTATCCCAATATTTCCCCTCTCTCTATTCCTCAACGGCAAGTCCTGGGGTGGGTGGGCGGGGGGGGGGGGGGGGGGGCTTGGGGAAGAAATGTCAAAGACTAGAGAGCATAGATTCAAGATGAGAGGGGCAAAGTTCAGTGGAGATGTGAGGGTCAAGAGGGTGTTGGGTGCCTGGGCCGTGCTGCCAAGGGTGGTGGTAGAGGCAGGTACGACAGTGGCGTTTAAGAGGCTTTTAGATAGGCGCACGGATATGCAGTGAGTGGGGGGGTAATGGATCACGTGCAGGCAGAGGAGGTTAGCCTATCTTGGCATCTCGTTCAGCACGGACATTGTGGGCCGAAGGGCCTGTTTCTGTGCTGCACTGTTCTGAGTTCTTCGTTTTGCAGTCGAGCAAGCAACACAACTTTGAAGGCAAAATAGACTACAGATTCAGGAATCAGGGACAAAAACAAAAGCAAGGAACGCTGGAAGAACTCGGCGGGTCAGGCAGCATCTGCGGAGGTAAAATGTGTGTTGAGAGCTGCATTTGGATTGGGAGTGAAGAGGAGTGAAGAGGAATGGTTGTAGGGACGGAGTGTTGGGGGGGGGGGGGGGTGTGCAGGACATGGGATGGCAAGTAATCGCTGGCACCTGATGGGGAGGGGCTGAAGGATTCAATATAATTCCTACCTAAGATTCCAAATTTTCCAGCAAACATCAGGGAGATTCCAACAGGGAACGCGATCAGGTAAAATCCCACCAGGTTGACGATAGCTCCCAGCTTTTGCTTTCCTGCTCCTCTCAGCACGCCCCCACAAACACACTGTAGAACAGGAACAGAAAGCGCCATCCAGTTACACTCTGATTATTCAGGGCCTGGAGTGTTAAGGGCCTGTCCCAATGTACGAGGTCATTCAAGAGCTCTCCCGAGTTTAAACAAAAATCAAACTCGTGGTAAGCACGTAGAATGTACGTAGCGGGTACGTCAGAGCTCGGGATGTCTCTTAGCGGCTCGTAACGCTAACGGCAGGTACTCTAGGAACACGGTAAGCTCGTGAAGACGTGTGAAGATTTTTCAACATGTTGAAAAATGTCCATGAGAGCCCCGAGTACCTACGAGCGGCTATTACCGTAATTCTCTGAGTTCAAATCAGGAAAACTTGGGAGAACTCTTGAATTAGCTCGTACAGTGGGACAGGCCCTTAACGGTTCTTTAGCCTCACCGGTACAGACAGTGGGGACTGTTGGCCTGGAGACAAGTCCCCACATCGACAGTGAGAAATTAATCTACAGGTTCTTTTTAAGTAAAGGTGCCATGGCTAATCGAGCTGCTGCCTCACAGCGCCAGGAGACCAGGTTCAATCCTGACCTCGAGTGCTATCTGTGTGGAGTTTGCATGCTCTCACCTTGACCATCCTGTCACTAATGAGAGAGCGGTCCCGATCTACCATCTACCTCATTGAAGACCCTCGGACTATCTTCACTCGGACTTTATCTTGAACCAAACGTCATTCCCTTTACACTGTGGATGGCTGGATTGTAATCCCGTATAGTCTTTCCGCTGACTGGTTAGCACTGCAACAAGAGCTTTTCACTGTACCTCGGACAATAAACTAAACTCAACTCAACCCTGAGGGTTCCTGCTCCGGCTGCTCCTGCTTCCTCTGACATGTAATTTGGCAAATTAATGGGGAGCTATGAATTACTCCATGTATGTAGGAGAGTGGTAGAATATGGGGGAGCTGATGGGGATGAGGGGATTAGAGTAGGATTAGTGTAAACGAGTCTGCACCCACCCAGTGGGCCGAATGGTCTGTTTCCATACTGTTTCCTTTTGACTCTTTGATTCATTAACTTTGTTTGGGGGAGAAAGCTGGCAAAGGGAGATGGTGGTGGGCCAGAGGGCCGCTTCCTGTGCAGTACTGTGCTTTATTCTATGAATTATAGATAGGTATTTCAAAAGCAGATGGATCGTTTATCCAGGCGGCATGTTTGGCTGGGAGATGCAGCAGGGGATACATCATACGATACGATTCAATACAATAGAACTTTATTCATCCCCGGAGGGAAACTGATCTGCCAACAGTCATAACACACAACAAGGTACATGAAATAAAAATTAAATTAAAAGTGGAAAAAAAGAAAAAGACAAGCGACTATTGGCTGGCTGTCGGGTGCACAGCGCCTTCACTGGAACCAACGAACAAACAAACAAACGAACGTAGGCTTATCCCCCTGGGCAGAGGATTCTAAAACTAGCGTGTATCCCCCCCCATGCCTGGTCCCCCTTTGTTCTCTCTCCGTCCCTCACGCCAGTCCCCACACGCCAGTCCCCACACGCCAGTCCCCACACGCCGGTCCCCACACGCCGGTCCCCACACGCCGGTCCCCACACGCCGGCCCCCACACGCCGGCCCCCACACGCCGGCCCCCACACGCCGGCCCCCACACGCCGGCCCCCACACGCCGGCCCCCACACGCCGGCCCCCACACGCCGGCCCCCACACGCCGGCCCCCACACGCCGGCCCCCACACGCCAGTCCCCACACGCCAGTCCCCACACGCCAGTCCCCATTGCTCTTCATCATGCGCAGTAAATTAAGGGCCTGTCCTACTTGGGGGTAATTTGCGTGTCACGCAGATGGCACGCGAAGATTTTGTACATCCCAAAATCCTGGGCTGCCACGTGCGACCGTGCGTCACTGCCTGCGTTCACGCACCATGCGCGCGGCACGACGCCCAAGTGGGACAGGCCCTTTAGACATCCTGTTCGGTGTGGACATTGTGGGCGGGAGGGTCTGTTGCTGCTCGTCTATGTTCTATGATCTCTGTACAACTCGCAAAAGAATTCCAATGGACCTTGCAGGAAAACTCACCACCATGGCGTCGAAGAATTGGTGCGCAACAACCAAAGGTAATACCACGGCAACCAGCGAAATAATCTCCCTGGGAAGACAAGAGAGAAACGCGTTAGAGGAACCCAGCAATTATCGGGGTGGCGCAGCGATAGAGTGGCCGCCTTATGGCGCCAGAGACCCGGGCTCGATCCTGATTACGGGTGCTGTATGTGGTGAGTTTGCACGTTCTCCCTGTGACCGCGTGGGTTTCCTCCGGGTGCTCCGGTTTCCTCCCACATTCCAAAGATGTGCAGGTTTGTAGGTTAATTGGCTTTGGCCAAAAATTGTAAATCGTGTGCAAGATGGTGCTAGTGTACGCGGTGATCGCTGGTCGGCGCGGACTTGGCGGGCAGCAGGGTCTGTTTCCGCGCTGTATCTCTAAAGTCTAAACTATCTTAAAATCATTTGGCTTGCTCTTGGAGTTGCAATTTTTGAAGTTTGAAGAATGTTTTTTTGAAACTAACTTGTCGGTAGTGAAGACATTGCCCAGCATAGAACCAACAGACCTCAGAGTCGCACTGGTCACTGACGCACAGAATCCTGTTCAATTGTAAGCAGAAAACCATTATCATACTTTATTAACCCAGCATGTTTTGCAACATACGAGGAATTTGATTGGCCATACAGTCATACCAATAAAAAGCAACAGAAATTTCTTAACATGAAAATCTACCACAGTGACTGCAGATGCTGGTTTACACTGAAGATAGACAGAAGGTTTTACACCACTCAGCGGGTCAGGCAGCATCTCTGGAGAAAAGGAATGGGAAACAGGCCCTTCTGCCCACTGGGTCCACACTGACCAGTGATCCCCGCACATTAACACTATCCTACACACACTGGGGACATTTTTTTACATTTATACCGAGCCAATTAGCCTACAAACCTGCACGCCTTTAGAGTGCGGGAGGAAACCGAAGACTTCGGAGAAAACCCACGCAGGTCACGGGGAGCACGTACAAACTCCGTACAGACAGCGCCCGTAGTCGTGATCGAACCCGGGACTCCGGCGCTGCAATCGCTGTAAGGCAGCAACTCTACCCGTGACCGCCCGGGTGGTTGGCGGTTGGTGCGGATTGAAGGGTCTGACGAGGGCCCATCCATGTTCTCCAGAGATGCTGCCTGACCCGCTGAGATACTCCAGCACCTTGTGCCCTAGCCACCAATAGCTCCAGGCAATCTCCTCTTACATATAAAATATAAATTACCACTCTCTTCATGTTCCCAGCATCCTTGCCACCTATTGAGTGCAATACTCAGATGGCCACTGCTCACACTGATGTGCCTTCTTTGCAATAGACATCAAACTGGTGCCTCCAAAGCCCTTTCAGAAAGATCCCACACCAACACTCAGGTCGATATTAGAGTCTGAAGAAGGGTCTCGGCCCAAAACGTTGCCTATTTCCTTCGCTCCATAGATGCTGCCTCATCCGCTGCGTTTCTCCAGCATTTGTGTCGACCTTCCATTTTCCAGCATCCTCTTAAAAACTTCAGGTCAATTTTGATCACACAGCTGACAGCGGTAAAAGCAGGTAGAGTCCAGCGACCCGGGTTCGATCCTGACCTCCATCACTGTCTATGTGGAGTTTGCATGCTCTCCCTCTGACCAGGGGGATTTCCTCCGGGAGCTGCGGTTTCCTCCCGCATCCTAAAGAGGTGCTGGTATATCGGAAAGGTTTAGACGGATGTGGGCCAAATGAGGGTGACTGGGACCAGCTTGCGGAGGTACCTTGGTGGGCGTGGGCGATCTGGGCCGAAGAGGCTTTTCCGTGCCGTGTGACTCTATGATTCTCTGCCCGTGTGACTTACCAATGCAGCAGAGAGCAACTTTGGCCGAGTTTTTAGCCTTCTCGGGTTGTCTGGCTCCCAGTGCGTTACCCACGTGCACGCTGGCCGCCACACTGTATCCCAGGGCGATCTGATGGATACAAAATACACAGCGCCTGAAATGGGGCAACATTGCCCGCATCTACATTGACCATTCAGCACACACACAGGCCCTTCAGCCCACCTGGTTCATGTTCATATGTTCCCGGAGCAGAAGTAAGCCATTCGGCCCAACGAGTCCATTCTACCATTCAGTCATGGCTGATCTATCTTTCACTCTCAACCACATTCTCCTGCCTTCTCCCCATAACCCCATGATACCCGTACTAATCAAGAATCAAGTGGCTTTAATGCTCCACAGAAGCCTCTACATCATCGTTATCTCTCCTACCAAACCTTCTATTCCTTTCGTTTTACACTTTGGAGGCACAGCGCGGAAACAGGCCATTTGGCCCACCAAGTTCGTGCCCCCTGACCTGCTGAGTAACTTCAGCACTTTGTGTCCTTTTTTTTGTAAACCAGCATCTGCAGTTCCTTGTGTCTCCAAGCGTCTTTGATTGATTGATTAATTGAAAGGTGCAGCATGGAAACAGGCCCTTCGGCCCACCAAGTCCGTGCAGAGCAGCGATCACCCCTGTATACCAGCACTATCCTACACACTAGGGACAATTTACAATTTTACAAATCAAAGCCAATTAACCTACAAAACCGTACATCTTTGGAATGTGGGAGGAAACCGGAGCTGCTGCCTCACAGCGCCAGATACCCTGGTTTGATCCTGACTGTTGGTGCTGTCTGTACGGAGTTTGTATGTTCTCCCTGTGACCACGTGGGTTTTCTTTGGGTGCTCTCGTTTCCTCCCACACTCCGAAGACGTGCAGGTTCATAGTTTCATTTGGCTTTGGTAAAAATGATTAAATTATCCCTGGTTTGTAGGATAGTGCGAGTGCGTGGGGTCGTTGGGTCGAAGGGCCTGTTTCCACGCTGCATCTCTAACCTAAATTAAAACTTGAGTGTCTCCGCATTGGGACCATTCCAGTAAATCTGCTCTCCCACCTCTCCAAGGCTTTCACTCCGTCCCAAAGCCCAGTGCCCAGTATTGGACACCAGGCACAGGCTGGGGGCATCCGGTGCCATATAACTCTTTAACAAAACCCCTTAACTTTGTTCCATTCGGTCTACAATGCTTCCTAACACTCCATCTGAGGAAGAATGTGCTGGCTCTGGTGAGGGTCCAGAGGAGGCTTACAAGCATGATCCCAGGAATGAGTGGGTTAACATATGATGCGCATTTGACGGCACTGGACCTGTACTCGCTGGGGTTTAGGATGAGGGGGGGACCTCATTGAAATGTACCAAATAGTGAAAGGCTTGGATAGAGTGGATGCGGAGAGGATGTTTCTACTAGTAAGAAAGTCTAGGACCACAGGCCATAGCCTCAGAATTAAAGGACGTTCCTTTAGGAAGCAGATGAGGAGGAATATCTTTAGTCAGAGGGTGGTGAATCTCAAGTTCAAAGTTTACATTTATTGTCACTGTACCAATTGGTACAGCGAGGTTTGGGTTACCATACAGCCAGACAAATAAATAGAACACAACACACGATAGAATTTAACATGAACAGCGGAATCAACCTTTCGCACTGTTAGGGAAGGCAATAAAAGTTCAGTCATCTGCCTCTATGTTCACCCGTGGTCAGAGATTACCACAACGTATTGCCACAGATGGCTGTGGAGGCCAAGTCAATGGATATTTCTAAGGCAAAGATAGATAGATTCTTGATTAGTACAGGTATCGGGGGTTATGGGGAGATGGCAAGAGAATGGGGTTAAGAGGGAAAGATAGATCAGCCATGATTGAATGGCAGAGTAGACTTGATGGGCCGAATGGTTTAATTCTGCTCCTATCACTTATGATCATGAACTTATTAAAAAGCTTGAAAGCACGAAATACTGGGTTTAAGAACAACTTCCTTCCTACTGTTATGAGACACTTGAACGGACCTCTTTTATGCTAAGGATGAATTCCCGATCTTCCAATCTACCTTGTGGTGCCTCTTGCGCTTTTCTTCATCTGCACTTTCTCTGTATCTGTAACATTGTATTCTACACTCTGTCGCTTTACACATTTGCTCTATCTGAAGGACTCGTGTCTGGTACGATTTGCTTGGATAGCAGTTTGTATCTCGGTACATGTGGCAATAGTAAACCAATACCAACATATTGACACATCGGTGGGAATTTAATGATTCAAGTCTTGTCAAGCTCTGTGTTCTAAAGTGGCACAGATTTTTTTTCTCTGTGAAAACCTTCAAATATTTTTATCAGATGCTTACGTTCTGCGGTAGCTCGAGCCTTACCATGTATACTGCTGTTAAAATCTGATAAACGACACACTGGGCTCCAAGTTCAACTTCATTAATTAATCCTATCAATGAGAAACAATTCAGCGAGTGAGTAATGGGAAGGTGTAGCCCAGGGTTGTGTCCAGGTCAGCCTTAATCTTAGAGTCACACAGACAGTAACAAGCCCCATTCCCCAATGCTCCAATTTGGGTCTAGACCAGAAACGTCACCCATTCCTTCTCCCCAGAGATGCTGCCTGTCCCGCTGAGTTACTCCAGCATTCTGTGTCTATCTTTGGTCTAAACCAAGCATCTGCAGTTCCTTCCTACACTCCAGTTTTAAGTGACACACCTCCTCATTTCTTTCTAATCTCTCCCCCTCTCCCCCCCACCCGCACCCCATCTTTTCCTGTAGCCATGTCCCCCTCACCCCCATCTCTTCAACTGTCCCACTCCCTACCCCCCCATCTCTCCATCTGGCTTTGCATTTAAGGTAGACAAAAGGCTGGAGAAACTCAGCGGGTGAGGCAGCATCTATGCAGCAAAGGAAATAGGCAACGTTTCGGGACGAAACCCTTCTTCAGACTTTGCCTTTAACTGGTTGTTCACTACTCGTCTCTCCTCGTCTGTCTTTTTGTCTTCTTTTTGTCTCCTTTAATCCCCCTTCGCCTCCCTTTCATCCCCTTTTCATCTTGAGCCTTTGTCCAAGCATCTGCTAATCAAAAACCCCTCTTACCTGTATCCATTGATCACTTGTGTGTGAAGGAACTGCTCCTCCCCGACCCCTACTTTCAGTCTGAAGGGTATCTGACCCAAAACGTCACCTATTCCTTTTCTCCAGAGATGCCGCCTGACCCACTGAGTTACCCCAGCATTTTGTGCCAATCGCCACCTATCACTTGCCAGGCATTGTCCCAGTTCAGTTTTCCAGCTTTCTCCCCCTCTCCCCCCTACTACAATCGGAAGCAAAGATCCTACAGCGAGCAAGATCGATCACTCGACGAAAAAGACGTAGTACGGTCATGGGCAGATTCATGGGTAATTTTCGGCCCCATTTCGGTAAGCGGCTTCCGTCACCGCACCAAAGATACTAGTGCGGAGACGGAAGCCGGTTATGGAAACAGCCTCATAAAAATAAAAGTTATTTGGTAAATATCTTCTCCTCATTTTCAGAATTATAATTTATTAACACAAACTGTTCCCCCGCATCATTGATTACACTGCGAGTCGGGTCGGGTCGGGTCGGGTTACTGAAATGGATGAAAATAGGTCCACGTTCCACATTAGTCCCATTTGCCTGCATAAAGTCCATATCCTTCTCTGCCTTTCCAACTCAAGTGCCGACTTAAATGCCTCTTGAGCAATCGTGTACCAGTCGCTGAGGAACACTCCTGTAACTTTACCTCCTCTGGCAGCATAAACAAGATAGCTGTGGCTGGTTGTGACATTAAACACACGCGTTCCACTCCAAGCCTGAAATTTGCTTCCATTGAAGTTCATGTTAAGTTCATGGGTTCTAGGAGCAGGATGAGGCCATTCGGCCCATCAATTCCACTCCACCATTCAATCATGACTGATCTATCTTTCCCTCTCAACCCCATTCTTCTGCCTTCGCCCCATGACTAAACAAGTCAGTAGAGGTGGGTAGACAAAACTCAGCGGGTGAGGCAGCGTCTAAGGAGCGAAGGAAATAGGCAATGTTTTGGGTCGAACCCCTTCTTCAGTAGAGGTGGGTTTTGTTACCTGGGAGAGGCACCTCATTGGCGCCATAATCGGGAACAAACTCATGTCCTCAAAACGGATTGGAGAAAGGCTTAACTCTTCCACAGTGTCTCTTGCTGAGCCTGAGAATGCCACTCTTTAATGAGGTTTAGTTTAGTTGCGAGGTACAGCATGGAAACAGGCCCTTTGGCCCATCGAGTTCACGCTGACCTAAAACCCATTCCCTGCCCACTCAGGGCAATTTAACAGAGGCCAATTAACCCACTGACGTTCAGACCCGTATGTCCTTGACGTGTTGGAGGAAACGGGAGCACGTGGTTGAAACCAACGCGGTCACTGGGAGAACGGGCACACTCCACATAGACAGTGCCCGAGGTCAGGATCGAAGCCGGGGTCTCCAGTGCTGTGAGCCAGCTACTCTACCAGCTGCACCACAGTGCCACCGTTCCTCCGATTCCGATTCCAGTCCACCCTGCCCCGGGACCCAATGGATGCTCGGGGTCTTGTAATGGCACTCAGACCCCACTGATGGAGTAACACAGCAGGACAGGTAGCGGAGAAATAGGATGGGTGACGTTTTGGTTCGGGACCCCTTCCCCAGACCAGCATCTGCAGTTCTCTGTTTCTGCATTTTGTCCTCCAGAGACACTGCCTGCCTGACCTGCTGAGTTACTCCAGCACTTTATGTCTGCCTTTGGTATAAACCAGCATCTGCAGTTCTTTGTTTCCACATGTTCCCACTGCGTCTTCAATGTGTAGTCCATGTACTCGACGGCAATGGATTAGCCAATGCATCTCCTCCCCTCTCGCACTCTGCAAGCCTGGTGATTAACCTCTAAATCAGTTCCCTGGGGAAATAGCAGACCAAGACCAGACCCCAGTATTATGGAAGCCAATGCCCACCATTGCTCCTCAAAGGGCTTTTCACTATTCCTATTTGAATTAATTCAACACATGAATTGCAGGCCTGCAAAAAATTGGATAATGGGTGGAGTAACTTTAGTCTTTAGACTACCATTAGAATGCATGCTTAGCTTAGTTTAGTTTAGGGATTCAGCGTGAAAACAGTCCCTTCGGCCCACCGAGTCCTCACTGACCACTATCCTACACACTAGGGCCAATTTACAATTTTTACCAAAGCCAATTAACCTACAAACCTGGACGTCTTTGGAGTGTGGGAGGAAACCCGAGCTTCTGGAGAAAACCCACGCGGTCACGGGGCGAATGGGCAAACTCCGTACAGACAGCACCCGTAGTCAGGATCAAACCCGGGTCTCTGGCGCCGTGAGGCAGCAACTCTGCCGCTGCACCACCGTGCCGCCCACTCTTGGATCATGTCCTGTCTTCATCTTCTGCTAAACCCACAACTAAGCTTAGAAACTCCCACTTTGCACAAGGCTTTGTTCACTTTCTCCAACGTCTCCTGGGGCTCCAGTACTTCCGGGATAGCAACACGAGAAACGTTGTTAAGTTAAACTTTAGCTTTCACTTTGACGTTTGTGTGGGTCATGAAACCACAAGCACCACTCAATAAATGGAGTGGAATCAGGGAGTGAGGCGGGGAGGAGGGGGGGGGGGGGGGGTGCGTCACGGTGGAAGAGTTGCTGCCCTACATGGCAGAGACCTGAATACGGGTGCTATCTGTACGGAGTTTGTACGTTGACCTCCCCGTGGCCGCGTGGTTTTTTTTCCGGGAGCTCCCGTTCCCTCCCACTCTCCAAAAAGTATTCTTTGGAAAAAAATTGTAAAATGTAAATTGTACATTGTCTCTCGTGTGTGGGATAGTGCTAGTGTACGGGGTGATCGTTGGTCAGCACGGACACGGTGGGCCGAAGGGCCTGTTTACACATGGTATCCCCTAATTAAACTGAAGCCTATTGTTAATTACTGACCAAGTCGAGAGTTTGACAAAGAGTTGTTAGCTTAAATACCTGCTAGGAAAGTTCCAATCTCGTAACTCCACCAGTCGAAGCATATCATCAGCATGCTGGGGATAGCCAGCCCAACAAACTGTCCCCACTCCTGCAGGCATTCCATGGACCACCCTACATTTAAAAACATTAGCTCAAGTTACTGACTCATCGCAGATAAAGGCTCATCGCACAGTGGCACCTGGTGGAGCTGCTGCCACATGCCGCCATGAGACGCGGGTTCAATCCCGACCTCGGCTGCTGCCTGTGTGGAGTTTGCACGTTTCCTCCCACATCCCAAAGTCGTGTGGGTTTGTAGGTTAATTGGCCCTCTGTAAATTGCCCCTGGCGTGTAGGGAGTGGATGGGAAAGTGGGATAACAAGGAACTAGTGTGAACGGGTGGTCCTATGGTCTGTGGTGGACTCGACCCTTCGGCACCGACCATGGTGATGATGAGACAGAGAACAGGTCAGTGGGAAGTAAGTAGAGGAATGGGAGTTACGGAACTGCCCCCAAACAGACAGCACAGAGTTAATGGGTTCGGCGTGAAGTCAATGGATGAAAATGGAGATGAGTACACGCCCCTTTGTACCAAGTGCGGAATCGTTACCATCCCATGTGTCCACGTACAGCTTCCGCCATCGGATGTAGAGAAACAGGAGGATGGGTTGGCAGTACTGGGAGATAACATTGGCAGCAGCCGATCCTCTGAAACACACAGGTCCACACATTATATAATGTTTCGTTTAGTTTACACTACTTTAGTTCAATTTAGAGATACAGCGCGGAAACAGGCTACAGGAGCCTGAAGACTGCAGCGTCCAGGTTCAGGAATAGCTGCTTCCCCACGGGGGGAAGAAGCTATTCAACTCAACTCAACTCAATTTGTTTGAGTTGGTCGACACGGACTCAGTGGGCCGAAGGGCCTGTTTCCATGCTGTATCTCGAAACTGTTTCTGCTGATCACGTGTGATCTTTCTGCTGACTGGAGAGCATGCAACAAAGGCCTTTCACTGTACTTTGGTGACAATAAACTGAATTGTAAACCGTAAACTAAACTTAAACTACCAGAAAGGTGGAATTCCAAAGTGTAGCAAGGAACCGCAGATGCTGATAAGCACCAAAGATAGACACAAATGCTGGAGTTCCAGTGGGTCAGGCAGCATTTCCAGAGAAAAGGGATGGGTGACATTTCCGATCGGGTTAGAAATCGAACTCCAATGCAGTCTCCGCTGATTTTTATACACGTAATATTACAGCTGAAAGAGAATTGAAGTGATTCATTACTTACGGAATGCCCAGAGGTAGCACGTAGAGGAGGATAAAATTAACTACTGCGTTGATAATGTTGGCCACAACGCCAGTGACGACCTGCGGCATGTTGATGCCCTGGAGTGAGGGAGGCACAGCGTTAGTCCTTCACGAAATGACCGGTGAAAGGGGAAGCATTGCGTCACTGTGAACATATTGGGAGGGGAAGGTACCCTATCACTGCAGCGGTCTGGCCTAAACATTAACAACCGCACGGTGGAGTTGCTGCGTTACAGAGCCAGAGTCGCGGGTTCGATCCTGACCAGGGGGGCTGTTTGTACCAAGTTTCTACGTTCTCCCCGTGACCTGCGTGGGTATTCTCCGGGTGCTCCGGTTTCCTCCCACACTCCAAAGACGTACGGGTCTGCAGGTTTATTTGGCTTTGGTAAAATTGTAAATTGTCCCTAGTGTGATGGATAGTGCTGGTGTATGTGGTGATCGCTGGTCGGCGCGGACTCGGTGGGCCGAAGGGCCTGTTTTGGCGCTGTATCTCTAAAGTCTAAAAAACCATAGAAGGAGTGAAGGAAGAATGAAGGGAGCAAGTGGGCAAAGTGGCTGGAAGCCTTTGGCCAGGGTCACAAAGCAGTGAATGAAGGTGTGACATTGTGGGTTTTATAAAGAGTTCCAGAGCAGCCTGGGGCAGTGGGCATGTATTAAACTGCTAAAGGGAACACTCTTTCTCACAGAGAGTGGCGAGTCTGTGGAATTCTCTGCCTCAGAGGGCGGTGGAGGCAGGTTCTCTGGATGCTTTCAAGAGAGAGCTAGATAGGGCTCTTAAAAATAGCGGAGTCAGGGGATATGGGGAGAAGGCAGGAACGGGGTACTGATTGTGGATGATCAGCCATGATCACATTTGATGGCGGTGCTGGCTCAAAGGGCCGAATGGCCTCCTCCTGCACCTATTGTCTATTGTCTAAAGGCCACCAGCTCATTCCCAACTGAAGGATTCCATCCAAGGCAGCATCTGCTCACTGGAAAAGGCAATCCACCTTTGGAAGGGATGCAGACAGGTTTACCAAAAGGGTTCCATGGATCAGCAGTTACAGAGGTGGGGGTTCCGTTTAGTTTATTATATTCACTTGCTTTAACTTACTGGTTAGTGACTGTACCTGATTTTGAAGATATTTGACTTCCAGCTGATAAATAAATATTGCCTAGAGAGAGGCACAGAGACACCAGTTAACATTACTAAAGACATACGCTTCTGGATGCCTTACAGATACAAACCCATCCATGTTGGCCAAAGTATCTTCCTGAGCCATTTGCCCACGTCTGGCCCATATCCCCCCCAAACCTTTCCTGTCCATGTACCAGGCACGTGCCGTCAGGGTAGGCAAGGTAGGCATTGCCTACCCTGACTAAAATTATGAAATGGCAATTATTAAATATAAATAGTAAAGGCATGGGAGAATGATGCCTATGTAAGAGATCGATCTCCTAGGTAGGCGTAATTCCCCGTGCCTTTCACTCGCAGCGCTTGTGACACGGGAAGCTCTGTGCAGCCCACGTGCCGTCAGCGCTGCCTGAAGCCGTCACTTTCAAGCGGGGCTGAAGGCAGCAGAAACCCTGCCTTTGCTGCACTGCGCATGCGCATCAGTCTACTGCGCATGCGCAGCACAAGTTTATTGGCGGGGTTTTCAACCATGGTGTCCCAATGATATGGTAAGTACATTTTGTGATTTTTTTTAATACTGTATTTGCCAGGGTGTGTGTGGGGGGGTGCGTGGGAGTGGGAGTGGGGGGAGCGCTCCTTTCACAGCATTTGGGGAGTCTGGCCCGGGGTAACGTTGCGGGGAGGGCACAAATGTTATGAACGAGGGGTCGGGAGCGTCCACTTGCGACGTTCCTTGCAAGGAGGCATGGAATGCCACCGCTCTGAGGCCGGGGGGGGGGGGAGAGAGAGAGAAATAAGTAGTTCGGGTGCCTGAGCAGCCGCCGGGCCAGACAGCGGAACCAGCCGCCACCTTAGCTCCAGAACCACCCGCCCACCTCTGGCATCTCTCCGTCTAAAAACCTCTCTCCTGCCGCTCGCTGGCCTCACTCATGTCCTTAAATTCTGACAGCACGATTGAGGTTACTCGGCTGTGAGAATTTAAGGATTTGCAGGAAGTCGCTGACATGAGCGAAGTCAGGGAACGGCAGGTGACAGGGTGTTCAGACGGAGAGCACTGCCAAAGGTGAGCGGGCCGGCAGAAGGCGCTGAAGTGGCGGCCAGTTCAGCTGTCGGGACACGGTGGACGCTCCCCGAGCTGCTTCTATCCCCAGCTACAGTCCGTGGCTTCGTACCCGGAGAGGTGCGGCAGCGGTGAGTGAGTGAAGATTCCAGTACTTTGTGATAAGTACTTTCTTGCGATTTTCACCATTGTTCCTCACATGTCCAGCCTACAACCTCTATATATCGCTCAGAACCTCTAGTCCTGGCACCTTCCTCGTAAATGTTCTCTGTGTCCTTTCCAGCGCTGGCAGTATCCCCGACACCCTCCTTCTCAACGCTCGTGCCCTCCCCACAACTTTACCCCTGGCACAGACTCTCCACACGCTGTGAAAGGAACTGTCCCCCCAATTGGACTAGGAAGCCTTGGGCAAATTGAATTGTCACTGTTTTTATTTATTTATTTATTTAACGAGAAGAACAATCTGCGCATGCGCGGTTTACATTTTTTAAAGCGGACTGAGTGCCTACCCTGAGTAATTACTCACGGCACGTGCCTGCCATGTACCTGTCCAAATGTCTTTGAAACAAAGTATTTGTACCCACCTCTCCCACATCCTCCGGGGGTTTACTCCATATATCCGTCACCCCACGTGTGAGAAACTTGTCCATCAGGTTCCAATTAAATCCCTCCTCTCACCTGAAACGTATGCCCTCTAGTTTAAGACTCCTCCATTTGTAAACCGGTCAGCATCCTGTGCTCAAGAAAGTCAGTCACACCCTATCCAGTCTGAAGAAGGGTTTCGACCCGGAACGTCGCCTATCCATGTTCTCTGCGGATGCTGCCTGGACCGCTGAGTTACTCCAGCATATTGTGTCTGTCTCCAACCTATCCGGTCTCTTATAACTCAAGCTCTCCAATCCCGACAACATCCTTGTGAATCTTTCCTGAACCCTCTTCAGCTGAATCAAGTCCTTTCTATCATATGATGGTCAAACTGCACGCGGTATTCCAGGTGTGGCCTCACTAACGTCTTATACAGCAGTAAAATAGTGTCCCAACTCTTGTCCTCAATGCTCCATCTAAGACAGGCAAAGATGCTGTAACCCTTCTTCACCACTTTGTCTCCCGGAGTCACCACTTACAGGGGACTATGTACTTGCACCCCTGGGTCTCTCTGTTCTACAACACTCCCCATGCCCTGTATTTACTATCTATATCCGACCATGGTTTGGCTTCACAGAATTTACACTGAACAGAGTTAAATTCCATCTGCCATTCCTTTGCCCACATTCCCAGTTTATCTTCAAAGACGTACCGGTTAATTGGCTCGGTATAATTGTAAATTGTCCCTTGTGTGTGTAGGACAGTGTTAATGTGCGGGGATCGCTGGCCGAAGGACCTATTTCCGCGCTAGTCTGAGGAAGGGTCTCGACCCAAAAATGTAACCTATTCCTTTTCTCCAGAGATGCTGTCTGACCCGCTGAGTTACTCCAGCTTTTCGTGTATAAACTAAACTAAATCGAGATTCTGCTGTAACCTGAGACAACCTTCTTCGCTGTCCGCTACACCACCAAGCTTGGTATCAGCGGCAAACACGAGTCATGCCACCCATGTCCTCATCCAATGCGGAGGTGGGGTAGTGGTAGAGTGCATTGGGGATGTGTACTGTACATTGACAAGGGATTGATGCAGTTTGGTGGCCATCTTACTTGATTACTAATCCAGTGGAAGATGTGAGTTCAAATTCGAAATTTGGGATTCAATCAAGTTAATTAAAATGAAACACCCTCCTTCTAATATCTGCCCATGTGGCACTGTGGCAATTATTTCACATTTTCGTTCTGTGAAGGTATTAACACTACAGGCACTGTCTTTCGAAGGGACTTCAGCTTGCACCTAAACATGAATTACATTTTCCAAAGTTGGTGTTCAGGGGGCACAGTGGTAGAGCTACTACCTCACAATGCCAAGGACCTAGGTTTGATCCTGCCCTCGGGTGCTGTCAATGTGACGTTTGCACGTTCTCCCTGTCACCGCTTGGGTTCCTTCCGGGTGCTCTGGTTTCCTCCCACATCCCATAGACGTGCATGTTTGTAGGTTAATTGGCCCTCTGTTAATTGCCCCTAGCCTGTAATAATTAGATGTGTAATAGAACTGGTGTGAACGGGTGATCGATGGTCGGTGTGGACTTGGTGGGTCGAAGATCCTGCCTACATGCTGTGTATCTCTAAACTAAAGTGAAACAACACCTGCATCTGATCGTGAAGGTTTCTGACTTCAAACTGGTGAAGAAATACACATTTTGTCATTCGAGTCTTTTTTCTCCCCTTCTCTGTTGCAAAGCCTGTTACATCTTCACCCTTTCGCAGTTCTATTCGCTGTTTCTCCCTCCACAGATGCTACCTGGCCTGCAGAGGTATTTCCCCCATCACCTCCAGCTTCTGCACCATTTTGCTTGTGTACTAAGTGTGTCTGTTGCATTGGTTTTACTCACAGGCAGAGCAGGGGAGAATATCTTCACGTATACATTCGCTAACCTGTGTAGGAAATTGAAAGCTTTGTTAAAAGTTGAAAAACGTATAAGTCTCGCATGGTCACAGGCAGTAAGGTTCAGCATCTTATTGACGCAGCAGATGGTGATTTGGGAACAGGTATGGGTGCAGGTATGTGGACAGCTACGACCCAATAACGCACAAGCTCTTGCCAAATGAGTAATGGCACGTCTCTGCAGGGGAATCGTGGAGTGTGGAGAGAAAAGAGAGAGGCAGTGAGAGAGGGTGGAAGATTGCAACCTTCACGTGGTCCGCCCTGTTTCGACTAATGCAATCAACTCGACGTGCACACACGAAGATCAAATAGAGCAAGTTGTCCAACAACGTTAGGCTGTGCACGCCACACGCAAGGGAAGAAACAGTGAGAGAAGGAATGAGACAGAGGAAGGTGGGCGAGAGAGACAGATAGAGTAAGAGAGAGTGAATGAGAAAGAGAGGGAAATGAGAAAGTGCAGAGTGAGGAAGGAAGAATGAGGAGAAAAAGGGAGAGAAAGAATGAGGCCGGGAAAAAGAGAGAGAGAGGGAGAGAGAGAGGGAGAGAGGGAGAGAGGGGGAGAGAGGGGGAGAGAGGGAGAGAGAGAGGGAGAGAGAGAGGGAGAGAGGGGGAGAGAGGGGGAGAGAGAGGGGGAGAGAGGGAGAGAGAGAGGGAGAGAGAGGGAGAGAGAGAGGGAGAGAGGGGGAGAGAGGGGGAGAGAGAGGGATAGAGGGAGAGAGAGAGGGAGAGAGAGGGAGAGAGAGGGGGAGAGAGGGGGAGAGAGGGAGAGAGAGGGGGAGAGAGGGGGAGAGAGGGGGAGAGAGGGGGAGAGAGGGGGAGAGAGGGGGAGAGAGGGGGAGAGAGGGGGAGAGAGGGGGAGAGAGGGGGAGAGAGGGGGAGAGAGGGAGAGAGAGGGGGAGAGAGGGAGAGAGAGGGGAGAGAGAGGGGGAGAGAGGGGAGAGAGGGGGAGAGAGGGGGAGAGGGGAGAGAGGGGGAGAGAGGGAGAGAGAGAGGGAGAGAGAGAGGGAGAGAGAGAGGGAGAGAGAGAGGGAGAGAGGGAGAGAGGGGGAGAGAGGGGGAGAGAGAGGGAGAGAGGGGGAGAGAGGGAGAGAGAGGGAGAGAGAGGGGGAGAGAGGGGGAGAGAGGGGGAGAGAGAGGGGGAGAGAGGGAGAGAGAGGGAGAGAGAGGGAGAGAGGGGGAGAGAGGGGGAGAGGGGGAGAGAGAGAGGGAGAGAGAGGGGGAGAGAGAGGGAGAGAGAGGGGGAGAGAGGGGGAGAGAGAGGGGGAGAGAGGGGGGAGAGAGGGGGAGAGAGGGGGAGAGAGGGGGAGAGAGGGGGAGAGAGGGGGAGAGAGAGGGA